>JARHVA010002139.1:1327500-1530000 GCA_037957365.1 Torreya grandis | reverse complement strand
ACCTCTCACATTCATTCTCTAACTCATTTCATACATTCCATTTACAAACATCCTCTCACTCTTTCACTATCTTCTCACTAGGCAATCCTCTTAGGTTTCAAGTACCAAAACTTGATATAGGTCTTAATGAGTCAATATTATATTATATATGTTCTTACATGGTCAAATCACACCTACCTTAACATATTACAAGCACTCAAACACACTTCAACATTTAATTCCACATATAGGTCACAACAAGGCACCCTACAAGCAAGTGACAACAACATGGAGTATTATTTCAATTTAAATATCTCATGTATCTTTAAAGAGCTACAAAAACTAGTTTGATGATGGGACCATTTTCTAATTTCATGAATTTAATAGTATACTTGAAAAGATTAAGAAACAACTCTTACTTCCATTTTTAATGTGACTATTAACCTAAAATAGGGTATAAATAGGGTTTTTTTATTATAGAGCACTGTATGTTTATTCTTTACCATTATCATGAGAAACAACCATTTAATTTCATATTGGACTGTCATAGGCAAAACAAGGTATATGTCTTACTCATTTCTCTATAGGTCTATATAGGTTTAACACATTTAAAACTAATAGCATAATGAATCACAACTTACCAACCTGGTGGAATCACTCCAATATCCCTTCCTTGATTGTGACCTATAGTCACTTCTTGGTTACCACCTATAGTCATTCATCCACTCTCAACCTTACAAAATGACAACATATTCATGGCCTCAAGGGCCTTTAAAGATAATATGAAACTAATATAATCACATATACTAAATAGAGAATCCACAACAAGTCAATTTCTAGTTAAATAGGTCAATTAATCAATACCACCTAATAGGTCAATAGGATAATTACCACATGATAGATCAATAGGTCAATAGGTTGAAGTTTTTAAATTTATCAAAATTGTCAAAGTTGTCAAAATTATCAAAATTATCAAAGTTGTCAAAGTTATCAAAGTTGTCAAAGTTGTTAAAGTTGTCAATAGGATAATATGTCAATAGGTTAATAGGTCAAAGTTTTCAAAATTATCAAAGTTGTTGAAGTTGTCAAAGTTGTCAATGTTATCAAAATTGTCAAAGATGTCAAAATTGTCAAAGTTGTTAAAGTTGTCAAAGTTGTCAAAATTGTCAAATTTGTCAAAATTATCAAAGTTGTAAAAGTTTTAAAAGTTGTCAATAGGTCAATATGTCAATTACTCATTAAGTTTTTGGGTCTCTAGTTTAAGTTTTCAAAGTTTTCAAAGTTTAATTTATGGTTATATAACTATGGTTATGATGCTTCCTGAGTGAAAAATGACACCACCAAAATTTTTGGGGGGATAGATAATGTCTAGAACCAGGTTATTAGCCTCCTATAAAACATGATTGACAAACCCACCACCCATTCTAGGCTCAAGAATACCCTTCCCAATATAAGAAAAATGCAATTTTTTAAGCCTAAGTTCAAACATTCATAAAACAAAAACCATAAATCATTTCTATGAATCATAAAATATTTCCCATGCCTTTTTAATCCCTCTAATCACACCCTAGATCATTCATGTGGAAGCTTCGAGATCAATCTATTAGACAAGTTATATTGATGGGTCCAAAAATGAATATTTTTATCAATGAACAAGTAACTTCTTGAGCTCTAACTAGCAATTCTACCTCTGGAACCTCCTGTGCACTAAAATTTAGGTTTATGAAATATTACTAAACTCATTAAATAAAACCTAAAACTTAATGACACCAACAAGAATGGATAAAAGAGGAAAAGTCAGAGTAACAAGAACATTCTCACCTTTATTCTTACCTCTTACAACTCTATTCTAAGATTTGTAAGTGGATTGTCTATTAGGCTTAGATTTGACATAGTGATGGTGTGATTGAAGAATTTTTTATGATAGATGCTTGATTATAGATTTGGCATGGATTCACTATTGACTTACTAAATATCTTGGTTGTTAATTAGACATGAAGGCTTTAGGATTTTCACTAGTTTTCCTAGTTAGTTTGTCATGGCTCAAGCATGGATTTTTATAGAAAAATGGAGGGTATTTTAGGAATTTTAAATTGTTTAAAAGTATCTTGTTTAGAGACTTCTAAAACTTTAGAGGATATTCCATAGTTATATAGTATTCTCAATTATTGTAGGGGATAATGAAGGGTTTAGATAGGAGTTAATGAGGTTTCAGATTCATAGTTTTGTAGGAAAGGCTAGGGTGTAGGCTAGTAGGTGGGTTTGTGGGGTAATGGGAATTTAAAATTCCTAAATAATAGATAAGTAGGATTAGAATAGGATAATGGGTAATTTAGATGATTAATGAAGGAATAGGATAGGATAAGTTTAGTAATGAAAATGAATATTGATAGAGGTATGAGATAAATGACTAGAAAAGGGAATATATTAGTGGGATTAAGTGGAATTAGTATTAACTAATAGGGATATTAGTGATGTTAAAGAGGTGAGTGAATTTAGGTGCATATATGTTTCCCTTGTTTGAAAGGTCATTACAAGTGGATAAAGTGGAAGGAGTAATGTTATTTCAAGTAAAAACCATTTCATAGATGAATGTTAGTAGATATGATATTATGGGATATGATTCCCCATTGAGGGGACATGCAAGGAATAATGAGATGGATGGTCACTCAAAATTAAAAAAATAGGGGTGGGATGCAATGGATAGATGAGGGGATGTAATGATATATGTGGGATAGAGGATGAAGAAAATGGATTTGACTTAAGAAAAAAGATATAAATTGATGATGCCCCTATCAAGGATACATGCATAGAGAGTAGTGATGATGGTTGTTATGTTTGTCGACACATCACAAAGGGGAATTAACCATAACATGATGATAATATTAAAGTGTTACTATATTTAGATGTATCCCAAGCAAGGATGCAAAAAAGGGATAGATATAGGCTAGGATAAGTTTGATTTAATGAGATTAGTGATGGGTGTAGGTCAAATCTAAATTGATCAAAGTGATGAAGGGGATAAAAGAGAATAAATGATGTGATATAGTAACCAAAATAATACATTTCATCAAATTAATGAGTCATAATGTGATTAATAATGATGATACCCCTAGTAAGGGCACATAAAATTTGATAAATTGACTAATTAGGGATTGATGGAATAAAAGATGGATGTGGTGATATGTGATGCCCAATTGATAGGTATGGGTGATTAATGAAAATATTAAGGATGTGATTGAAAATATGGGGATTGATCAATAGATTTATTGATTAAGGATTGATATTATAGCTCAACTATTTGGTTGATATAGGATGTGATGATAAAGAGGAGATAGTGGCTAAGTTATCCTTGGGCATTGAAAAGTGGCCAAATGTTACCTACATAGTTTGAAAAGACCTCAGGATGATGTAGTTCTTGACTATATGATAAAGGATAATGGCTGGATTAGAAGATGATGATGATTATGATTAGTGATTAAAGGATGATGTTAGTGATTATAGTATGTGTTTCAGATGATGATATGAGGATATGTTAGTTTAATGGGTCAATATTATTAGATTAGTGATGAGAATAAGGATGATTAGATGACTAGATAGATGATAAGGTGTAGATGATAAAGCCATCACAATTGTCATAAAGATGATCATAGTCTAAGAAATCCAATAAATATGACACTTGGTAGTATGCCCCATGATATAGACATGACCAAGAGGACATTGTGCCAAATTGCATGGGTAAGTAGTGAACTTACCCATAGGGTACTTTTGGTGTCATCATATCATCCCTATTTATTTCCCAAAATACAAATATAGAGATGATAAATAAAACATAAGACAAACATGATAAGAGACACAAAAATAAGATAAACAAAACAAATAAGTAACACACACACAAGTATCTAGATGTAGTGTCACAAATGTCTTGTATAATGATGGGATGAGCGATTATGTGATGGCTTGGATGATTATTATATGATTATGGACTTAGGATGGACTTGTATAGGGTGATCATTATTAGGATTAGACTAAGATGTTACCCCTTATTATGGATATAAAGATGGATGATGGGAGAAGGTATTTGAATATTGATTTGGTCTTGGAATCAAATTAGAAAGTGGAAAAGGAAGGTGATGATAAAGGATTACCAATAGATAAGGCCCTAAAAGAGTTTAATATATCAAGGAGACTAGGAGATGATGGGATCAAATAACTTTCATACTAGCAAGATAGTGATTTAATGGGTGCTAGGTATGAAGAGGCAATGATAAAGATAGTGATGGGATAAAGTACCTTCCACATTATCAAAGAGGTGATGTGATGGGTGATAGGTGTGAAGAGGAATCGATAGGGGAATGATGGGTGCTAGATTAAAATATTTAACAAGGTTATGCATGTTAATACACAATTAGTCAAAAGGATTAGGAAGATATGGGGTGAGGGGTGACCACTCCCATTTGGTGAGGGGTGACCACTCCCATTTGGTGAGGGGTGACCACTCCCATTTGGTTCTAAAACTAAATGTGGTATCTAAAGATGTGAAGATTGAAATGGATGGAGATGAATACAACTAGGGGATTAGGCATAAAACAAGACACCATGGATTATTTTTTGTTGTTTTTGGATTTTATGATTTTTAGGGTCTTTGACATTTTTTAAAATGTTAGGATTTTTGCAATATGTATGTACACTATACAAATGGTGTTAATAGTAAAAGGAATACCAAGCCTAGAAACTAAGACAAATATGAATGGAATGATAAATGATATGGAAAAAATATTAGGGTGATGTAGAAAAGGGGATGAGGACCAAGGAAGAAGGGACTAGGGATTGTCCATGATCAAATCATGAAAGAACCAAATGTTTAGTTATCTGAGTGTTCATTGGAGGATATGCCAAGATGATTGAAAAACATTTCTCAAGACACCTTCCACTCCTTTGAAAAGGTAAATATGGAAAGGAAAGTGATATGATTGAAGATGATGGGTAGGTTTTTCAGTTAATTTCAGCTTATATTTTGAGAAAGGAAAAAGAAGAAACTAAATATGGGTATGGTTAAAAAACTTGTTTGGTTATGTATGCATTTAATTAGATGATTATGAAGAAATCCTCTTTAGTTTGGGAGGATGACTTATAAATAAGATAAAAATAAAGCAAATGGTTGGTTAGATAGATACTTGAATGGATTTCCTAGCTCTAGCTAGATCTCAGAAGCAAGAACTTCCTTAGGGGCTATCAATCCACACATTTTAAACAATTTATTTTATAAATGGAATGATAAAGTACTTACATCAACAATCAAAAGGTACTAAAATTGAATACAAGAAATGCTTGATAAATAAATAGACTAAAAATGACTAATATAGAAATGAGCAATTGAACATTAGTTCTAAATGGCTTAGATTTATCTCAAAAAATTAGGTATGGGTTTATGAACAGGCAGGAACATAGAAAATTAGATTTGGTTAGGGGTAAGAAGGTGAAAATAACTTGTCATTATTTTATACCATAATGACCATAAATTTTTAAGATGACCATTGGAGGTTGAGATAACCATTGGCACTTGGAAAGACCATTGGTGGTCAAGCTAACCATCAGTGGTTATTATGTGTATGTTATAGGTAATGAATGACTAATTGATGAGATCAAAAATTTGGATTTCAAGATATAGGTTAATTGAAAAATGTAAATAAAGTAATTGAATATTAGAAAATAAGTACTTAGCTTATAGAATATTGATTCGATGAGTGGTTGGGGTGGTTGGTTTATTGATTGAGTCTAGCATGATTTTGGTAGAGTAACGGTACTTGGCTATTGATTGAGGGGCAATGGTAAGTCGATTCTCTAATGTGATGGCTAGATCAATAGATTGATATAAGAACACCTACAAAATAAATATCTAGATGCAAAATCTATTGATAGTTGTGGATGTGGTCCCTTTCACCTCATAATCCTCTCTTCTTATAGGCAAGGAAGGAGAGGTGAAACAAGATGTTAACTAGGATTTCTAATTTTAACTCATACTTGTAATAGCTCACACACAAATTTAGATGATTTCTTTTTAGAAAATTAAGGTAGATGTTTGCATGTTAGAGTTTTGGATGGTGGACCCTAATCATCAGCATACCATCAGTGGTCATCTTGACCATCAATGGTCAAGGACTAAGGTAAAAAGTGGGTTAAAGGGTGGGTTGAGTCAGTTGGTCAAACTAACCTTGGTTAGGCTCAGTTAGGGGTCAAATGGTTATATTGGTCTAAGGGGGTCCTGAGATGGTATAGGTGTGTTTCAACATTCAAAATCATGATATGCAAATTTCTATTGTCTACATTTTAACCCTTTTTGTTATATGGCTTTGAATCAACAAGATGTAAAACAAAAATGGATTACAAGTTGAATATTAGGTTGTCCCAAGTATGGGAAGGGGTGTTCCCCCTAAAACCAAGAGTTGATGAGGTAGAATAGAATCAGGTGTAGGTTTGATAAGGTGGATGAAGGTGCTAATAGAGGTTGACATCATGAAGGTGGGTGATAGGTTGGGCACTAAGGTGAAAATAAATGCATAAAGTATGATAACCAAGATCACACATTGACTAGGTTTCCATAGTTGGTAAAAATAAAGGTTGGTGCTTAGAATGATAAGTGACAAGTGGACCATGTAACTGCCTTTAGTCATGTTATATGGGTACAATCATAAACACAAGTCAATTAGGTAATGTCTGTATTTCTATGGGTATCCAGGGTAAGAACTGCTCCTAGTGAAAACATAAACTAGTCAAGTGTCATGGGTATTTTAGGTAGGAAGTGCTCCAAAAAAGATAAAAGTGGGTTTGGTAAGTATGAGGTGGCACAAGTTTAAAAAGTGGTCAACATGGAAATGTTGTCACTATGGTCAAAGGACCAGTGAAAAGTTATCACAAAATGTGGATTAGGTTCAGTTGAAATAACCCAATGGTGACGTGGTGAGGTAGTCAAGGTGGGTGGAGAAAGTAGTCTCTAAGGGTGGGTTATTAGGTAAAGTGTGCTGAAAGAGGTTGATTAAAGAGATAACTTGGTAAAAAGTGAAGATCCTAACTATCAATGGTTAGAATTTAAAGTATCACCATCGATAGTCACCCTAACTATCAATGGTTAGGGTGAAAACCCTAAAATTCCAATGATTAAAAGTAATTTTGAATGTCATTTTATTCATTTTGACTTTCTCACATATAAGCCCTAACTATTGTTGATTGTGGAGAAAGTCTTAATGGTAAATATTGGGTAGGCAAATGATTTTGGAATAGACCAAGGAGACTAAGATTGACATATTTTGATCAAGTGAGGATGTAGGGCATACATGGATGCAAATGAGGATGGACAGGTCTACAACTTAGTCCTCGATGATGATCGAGGAATGAGGTAGGTGGTGACCTTAAATTTATAATTTAGATTTATTTTGAAATTGTATTAGGTTTTAAGGGTGTTTTTTTAATTGTTTAGGTGTGAATGGGTATGCCCTAGTTAGGTTTTGTTTGGTTTTTTGATGAATTTGATGAGTAAATATGAAATTGGGAAGGTAGGTAGGCTAGGGGTGGGGTAGAGATCAAGGTGAGCGTAATTATTTGGTATATTTGGGGTGTTTGGGTGGGTTTCAAGGTAGGGTATAATTTGAGGGTTTTTCATTGATTATTACACATAATGACCATTAGTAATCACCCTAACCATTGATAGTTGAAGACCATCGATGGTCATAGTGACCATCGGTGGTCGATTGAATGGTAATTGGGTATGACAAAAATGTTGAACCAAGGTATGTGTTTAATAGTTTTTAATGGATGTTGTTTAAATTTTGGAAGTTATTATGGGTATATAGGATGTTAGATCTATTTAAAACATTTGATTAAAGTGTTGGGGTACTATTTGCAAGTGACAAGTAGTAGTGAGTGAGGTAATAGAGTTTAGTTTTTGGGAACTAATTTGTGTTTCTAAATGTGCTTATAGGCCTAGGAGTAGATACAGATGTCTGATTGAGTATCACGCATCTTCATAGAGATCCACCAAGGGATGACCCTAGCTGATTGGGCCCATATGGAGGAGGTTAAGCTAGGATCAATGTGATACTACCAACCTATGCCATGTGATGCATCTATGATCATATCACACATTGAGAGATGGGATCTAGCTATGAACACCTTCTTACTACCAATTGATGAGATCATGATCCTATCAGAGGATGTACATAATATTACATGGTTACCTCTATGGGGTGATCTGATCTACCATATAGAGTGGGAGGAGTTTAAGGATCACTTTGATTTATTGTATGGTGATGAGTGTAATTGGGTTAGATGGCATGCTAGGGGCTTCATCTATAACATGCTATATGAAAGGTAGCCAGGTGAGAGGAGACTTATGACTATGTTGATGATTATTATTTTGTGTTTTTCCCTTATTGATTTAATTAGTAAGAGGTTATCATACTTGATATTGGGGGTGCTAATTGAGTTAATACTAGATAAAATTATATTTAGTTGGGTACCTATTCTCTTTGTGCAAATATATAGTGAGTTATGGGGATTCAGGACCCATAAGAGGTATGACATTAGTTTTAGTCTTGTTCTACACTACTAGGCCTACGAGCACATCTAGGTGTTGAGGTTGATAGGATTTCCATGGATGGGATATGTATAGATTGAGTTCCCATTCATTTATATGAGGTGGAGAGTTGATTTTATTGCTTCAGGTGTAATAAAAAATGTACATGATATAGATTAGTTCAGGGGTACACTAGATGCACTAGTGATCAAAGATATTACTTAGAGACCATATATTTAGTTTTTAATATGGCCTATCTAAAAGAGGTAGATATTCTCCTTATATATTTATAGGTGGATCCTTGGTAGGAGGGATGGGGAGGTAGATATTATCCCTTTGATAGGGTTCACAGGTAGTTTGACCTAGTTTAAGATATTTTAGGCACGTTCCCTAGATACATGTGTGAAGATTCAAAGATCCTATTGCCTGAGCCACATCTCATGAGGATGCTAATAGATCATGAGGATTTTTAAACTAAGTCATAGATAGATGATGACAATTTTGTAGTTGGTACATGGCATGGTACCAAGCTTCACATGTGGCCATAAAGTTTGGTGATGGTGATGGCGATGGTGGTAGGAGGTCGATAATTGTGGACCTAACTAGGAGAGGGGTTTAGAGGGCATAGGTATAGGGAATTAGCCCCAATTATTAGACATGAGAATCACTAACCATGGCATAATTTTCAACTTTATAGGGGTAGGTGGCTAGATTATAGGGTCAGCTAACCACTATAATAGGTGAGAGGGACCTAGCTAGAGCTATACTAGCTTAGGTCACCCAAGAGTGAGATACTCTAAAATAAGCTAGAGGAACATTAGTAGTATCAATAGGTTTAGTAGGGACCATTAATATCTATATGTGCATCACCACCATATAGGAGTTATGATACTATGAGGTGATAATCTTCATTCACTACCTAGTGGAGCCCTGATGGGGTGAGTACAAAGCTAGTTTGGTAGGTGTTACTAGTGTGGTGACTCCAGGTAAGTGGGTAATGTCTATAGGTAGATAGAAAAGTACCATAGGGGGATAGATAGGTATTGAAAGGGGGCAAGAACCAAGATCTAGTGGTGCTCTAGGAGATAGTAGTACCCTAAGGGCATAGTCATGACATAGTTCAAATATATTTATATATTTTTGTATATCATTTTGATTCCGACCTACAAGTTGAAGTAGTGAGATGTAAATTTTGAGAGAGAGATAGACATTTATATCTATTTTTACACATTATAATGTTATTTGACTCATGAGTTATATATATGATCTTTGTTTATTGCTCATGCTCATGGTCTATGATATGCTTTAATGTTTAATTCTTATAATGTGATGTTTATATTGATTATGGATTATGCTTATGTAATGGATGTTATACACTAATGTAGACTCACCTAGATAGGCATGAGATGAATTTTATTTATTGGTATGCTTTATGCCATTATTTCTTATGGCATGGTAAATTTTAATGAGTATATACTTCATTATTGAGATTTAGACATGTGATGAAAATGGTTGATTGTTTTACTGATCATAGATGCTATGATGTTATTATGCTTGTTATGGTTATGATTATGGTTATCCATTTTCTTATGACACATGTGCATATTCTTGTTGTTAATTTTTTTTAGTATAAAATGCATGAGGTGAGTTAATTAACAACACTAGATGGGAGAACAAAGAATATAGTCAAGAGACAAACATCGTAATGAAAATAACATCTAGTCATGATAGGATAGGAAGAGGGCATGATGCTTCTCTTTGACAAAGACTAAAAAAAAACTAAAGTTGGATTGTATTAATGAACAAAATACCTTTGAATGCCTTACATTAGTGTTTGTTAGTTGGTTAAAAATGTGTCTTGATCACATAATGTTAAGTAAGTTCAAAATCCCTTACATATAGTGTATAAAGGGGAGATGGATCAAAATGAAACCTTCTTGTGAGACTATAATAACTCTTTTTTAGGTTTCTAAAGATTCAATATAAACAATTCTATGTCATACAAAGTTTAGACTAATAGATGTAGGAAGTCTACCTATGAAATCCAATTGTGGCTTTCAATATTCAGTTTGCTTTTAAGATCTAATTATAAATTTCAAAATTATATTGATTTTATTATTTATTGATAATGGAATTTTTGCTTTTATTTTTACTTGGGGGTTGGGAAAGTTGATCGATGTAGAAAGCTTCCAAGAAATTTATTTCTTTGACAAATGCTTTAATCAAACATCCTTCAAAGGAGTGGTCTAAATTTGTGTGCTTTGTTTAATACTTTTGATAGTTGTCCTTCAAAAGATAAGTCCACCTTACTTTGAGTAATTTTAAATATGTTTTCAATAACTATCTTCAAGGGAGTAGTATATGAATGCTAATAATGACCCATAATGTCCATTGGTTTGGATTTTTGTTTATTATTGCTTTGTTTGATTTTTCTTGACATAGACGTGTTTAGGCTAGCTTAGGAGATCACCTCTATGAAGGCAAAATAAAAAGCACAAGAAGGTTTTTTGGGTTGAAAGAGGCTTAGGAAACAATGATAATGGGAATCTATCCTATAAAAGGGGTGGAAATTAACATGAAAATCATGCTATGGGTAGAGACATGGTACCCATTATTCAAGATTATGTTATAACTATGATGGAAAATTACATGATTTAGTTTTAATCAGTTGCCAATCAAGGGATGAGCTTAAGTTAAAACAAAAGGTGAACTTGATCCTTATTAGCAAAAAAATAAACACATATGTGAATCATTGAGGGGCTCAGTTTCTAGATTTATCTCAAGAGAGGAAAATCGGTAAGCTTTTGATCTATACTTGTGGGTTATGATATAGGGTCCAAGCCAATTGAAAGCAAACTTACCCCACTTGTTTTTATCCATAATGGTGACATGTTGATTTTACTTTAGGATGAGGTCTTTGATTGTGAATTTTCACACTCTAAGATGTTTTTTATAGGCACATTTGACATGCTCTTGATAAAAATGAATATGGTTAAGGGTGGATAAATGACATTTATCAACTATCCCAAGCTAGGTTAAATAATGTTGAAAATAATCATCTTCAGTAATGATATCCTACAAAAATATGTGAATAGATGGGATTTGAACTTCAAGAGGTAAGATGACCTCTATCCCAGATATAAGAGAAAATGTGGTAGCATCGGTAGGGGTTCTAATTCTATTATGAAATTCCCATAAGGTGAAGGGAATGTGTAAATACCAATCTTGACTAGATGCATTGACTATTTTAGTGAGCATGTTGTTAAGATTTTTGTTAGAAGCCTTAGCCTATCCATTCACTTAAGGGTAATAGGGTGAGGAAAAACTTAACTTATATTGAATGAATCACAAATATCTTGGACTTGATTATTTTTAAAATATTTACCATTATCGGTGATAATTTTATGAAGAACACCAAAATGATAGATGATGTGATGGTTGATAAAGTTGACAATATTCTCTACTTTTTTTGATACAAAGGAATAAATTCCACACATTTGTTAAAATATTTAGTCATAGTGATGTTAGAATGGTCTCACTATGAAGAATGGGGGTTAATTTCACTAATGAGGTCTAGACCCCATTGTAAGAAGGGCCAAAAATCAGTGAAAACATGAGGAATATGGTTAGGTGTGTGATGTAGATTGGCATGTTGTTGACACTTAAAACACTTTTTCACATAATAAAAATATTATTGGTTAAGTTTATTCAAGTAATAGCCAAGGTGAAATATGTATTTAGCTATAGTGAGGCCACTAAAGTGTATAGTATAGATTCCATCAGGCATTTACCTAATAACATGAAAGGCTTCATGACTGCATAGGCAATGAAAGATGAGACAATCAAATCCATGATTGTAAATAATTCCCCATATAATGGTATAACATGAGGTATTCTAGATAAACACTCTTTGAGAATTCCTATAAAGGTTATAATGAATGATGGCAAGGCTGAGGTAGTCAAAGGTCTATTGATACCAAAGGTCGACTTAGGTTTCTTCCACATTGAAAATTGTGGGAGAATCTAGTTTGACATAGGAAGGTTGGGTAAGTCTATGTATAATGATAGATATCTTAGATTTAAAGGGTATATATAGGATTTGAGAGGCAATGGAAGCCATGGTGTTGGCAAACTTGTTATTAGATTACAGAGTTGATTGGATGTAATAGTTTTCAAATGATGCTAAAGTTCATCAAATAGTTATTTGTACTATTTTAAAACATCTTTATTACACTTAAAAGAGCCATTGATTTTATTTAACACAATTTTAGAGTCACCAAATATGTTGATTAATTTGACTCCCAAGGCTAAGGTAGTTTGAAGGCCTATCACTAGGGTTTTATACTCATCCATATTATTATTACATTCAAAGCCAAGATTTAAGGATAAAGGAAGAGGTTAAACATGAAGGGTAATAATGATAACACCATATCCCCCACCATTTTGACACCTTGATCTATTAAAGAACATGGTCACTTGATAGGTGAAGTTATCCCGAGAAAGGGTCATGACAAACTCATCTAGAAACTTAAGAAGAGGAGGTTGGTTATCTACTAACGATGCTTTGGCCAATTATTCAATGATGTATTTACCCTTAATTGACTTCTAATAAATGAAATTAAGGACAAAAGTCATTCAAATTATGATCCAATTGGCCATATGTTGGTTTTGGTATGTGTTAGAGTGTATATACTTGAGTGGGTTGATATGGGTTATGACATAGGTTTTATGGTTAAGAAGGTAGTGGTGAAGTTTGGTGGCCATGAATAATAAGGCTAAGAAAATATTCTCATTATGTGTGTACCAAGTCTCATACTCTAGAATCATGTGGCTAATTTATTAAACGATTTGCTCTATATGTTGTTCATCTTGATGAGTAAGCATTGCCCCTAGGGAGTGGTTAGTGGTGGAGATATAAAGGTAGAAATGTTGGTTTTATTTAGGATGGTTAAGGATAGGTGGAGAAAAAAATTATTTTTTAAGTGAATTAAAAGCCTTTTGATAGTCACTATTCCACTTGAAAGACACATCCTTCTTTAGAATGTGGTGGAAGGTTGGCATCGGTTTGAAAGCTAGGAGATAAAGTGACAGATGGAAAGAAGATTCCCTTGAAAACTATAGAGTTGATTGAGGTTGACTAGAGGAAGCATGTAATGGATCACTTTTATTTTAATGGGATTTATTTTTATTCCTCAAATGGAAATGATAAATCCAATGATCTTTCTGACATGACCCCAAAAATGCACTTCTTAGGATTAAGATGAACATGGTAATAGATGAGGTGCTCAAAGATAATCTTGTTAATAGTTAAATCATCTTTATAGAGATTTTATTTTTAAATAATCTAATCAAAATGGTCCTCTATTATTTTGTGGATAAGTTCATGGAAGATATAATTCATGATATGTTGGTAAGTTGCACCATCATTCTTTAGTCCAAAAGGCATGACTTTATAGTGGAAGGTTCCCTATGAGGTGGTAAAGGCAATTTTGTGTTGATATTTGAGGGTAATTGGGATCTAATTTTAACTTGATAGTCCATTAATAATATATAACATCTCATGGCAAACTATAAAACCAACTAGATGGTCAATGCTTGGTAGAGGAAAGTCATCTTAGGGGTAGGCAAGGTTGACGTCACAAAATTCCACATAAATGCATAGTCCCCTTATGGCTTTGGTGATAGGTATGATATTTGAGACCCATTGGGGATAATAAAAAGGATGAAAAAAATTGATAGATAGGAGGTGTAGACACCTAAATCTAGCCACTGATGACCTCTAGTCAGGCTTTTGATCAATTTCTACCAAAGTGCACAATTTGGCATAGAAACACTAAATAAAATTAAATGATTTGAAATTGACATATTCAAGTGACAATTTTGGCTAGGGTATCACTAAATGGGAAAATGTAATTTATAGGCCAGCGAACATTGATTTGATCATTTCAAGTCAAAATGCCAATTTTACACCTAGGTGCTCTGGATTGCTCTTTTCTATCAAATTTTTTTTATGAGATGTGTGTCTTTAATATTGGGTGTTGGAAACATCCTAAATGGGATAATTTATCCAATGCATCTGACATTGACTTCCAATTCCAATTCAGTCAAATTTTGGACCAATAACAAGGCATTCTAATCAATTTGAGTAATTTGTGCATAAAATGCTTAATCATGCTTAAGAGCTAATTAATCAAAATCAAGTCCTAACTAATAATTCCATGGAATTTTTTTTATAAATAAATATTGAATATCTACATCATCAAGTGACCTCATTTCTTGGGAAGACATCCCTAGGCCATAAATTCCATAAATATCATGATTACGGGTCTCACATTCCTCTTTATTACCTCCCATGCCTAATTAATGACCCTTATTCTAAATTCATGATGAGGGTAATTATGGATTTTAATTACATAATTAAATTTATCCATGACCACACATCTCAATCTTGAGATGGATGGTCATGGTTGATTCTAGTCATTCTTGAAAATCTATAAGTAGAGAGGCCATGAATATCATTTTTAACCTTAATTTTTGTAAAGTTATAATGTAGGATTGGTTCTAAAAGCTTCATGAAAACTAGTGTTACTATGCCAAATTAATTCCAAGCCAAGCCAAGCCAAAGCCAAAGGTGCCAAGGAGAGATGGAGGTAGCCAATCTTCCATTGATGAGGACTTCATGAGCAAAAACTAAGTGAAGAAATCAAATAGTACTCTTGGAGCATCAAGGAAGGTAAGGAATTTGTGTTTTGTTTCATTTTAGTTGTGCTTTGTTCATTTGTGTTTCTTCACTAAACTTACCCTAGTAACTAGGCATGACGATGTTAGTTTAGTGTGGTTTTGATTTGGTTTCATTCACTAACATGATAATAATAACCTATTATTATTCAAATTTATATTTCACATAATGGCACATCTGATGAGATGATCTTCATGAGAGCACAATCCAGAAACTTTTTTTGTGTTTCATAGTTTTGATTCTCTTTTTTTGTTGTTTTTACTTTGAGTAAAAATGGACAATAAATAATTAACAAAATTTTATTTAATTAATTTTTTTGTCTAAATTTTTTATTCATATATATAATTATGTCTTTGATATTCTCTAAAAATTTCATTAAAACATTATTTATATTTTAGAAGTTATAGCTATTTTAGTAACTGCCACTTTCTATTTTTTATTTTTCTAGTAAAAATGGTTAGAATAGAGTTCATAATTTTTTTTATTGACTTTTTGCACTTAAATGTTTTTATATACATTTAATATATATTTATTTACAACCTCTCAAATTTTTTTGTAAACTGACTTATATTTTAAAAGTTATGTTAAAAATACTAACTGCAGGCTTTTATATTTTATGTGTTATATTTTATTTTTAGCCTTCTAATTTGTTGTTTACAGTATTTGTATATTTAATATTATTTTTTTAAAATATTTTATTTATATTTATGCTAACATTTTATTACCTAACATATTTACTTTTTGGGTGATGCCTTAAGGGTAGACACGTAACTGACAAACTTCAAATTTGTTAAAACATGTTTTAGACCATCTTTGGCATGATTTAAAAATGAATTAGGAACATTATTTTGGTGATTAAAGTAAAATTTAAGGTTTTTAAATAATTTTTTTAGCATTATTTTCCAAATTTACAACTAATACCAAGGGTTCAAATGAACACCACCTCATTTTTTGAATTTGGGCTTAAAAATGAACTCACCTTTCCAAGCTTTTTGTATTCACTTAGTTGTTTAAATTAGATTTTTGTTTGGAAAAACGAGGGGTAATACATGTATGCTCTTCCATTTTCCCCCTTTATGGAACCCTTGGAATCAAAATCTCAATTCATAATGCAAATATCCTAGTCCAAGGCTTAGAAATATAGTCACTTAAAGCACTCCCCAAAAACTCATCAAAGTTTGGGTGACCTTGAAAATGACCTTAAATCATTTCTATTTCATGATTTCTTTATATTTAATCAAACTTGGCTTGCAAGGGGGACTTCATCACCTCCCATGAGTTCTTTAGGGAATCTTCTACCTATAGATTCACCTCTTGGCATTGACTTCATTTGTCTCCTAATTGAAGTTGCACATGAGACATAGTGGCACTTTGGACATCACACTACACTGAGCAAATAGCAAGATGTAGTAGTTGAAAAAAGGACTAGACCTTTTTTCCATAAGCCAAGTGGTACAGACCCAAAATCCATGCTTTTATTTTGCATTGTTTAGTGTAAAAATTATTGTGCAATTGATTCTCCTAAAATGTTTGGAAACTTTTAGATCTTAGACAAAACCCTACCTGTCTTGAAAGTATTGTTGGTGCAAGGTGTGCCTCAAGGTCCATGTCATAGTACTATCATTTGAGAGAAGGGGGGGGGGTGTAAAAAATATATTATATAATGTGCATTTAATTTTTAATGAACACTTAAAATCCTGCCAAATGACGTATATTGATGGATTCCAACAATACCAAGCAACCTTGTTAGTTTAGAGTCTAAGAGTGATTAATTAGTTGGTTTTGTCCTAGATTAAAGTCTTGTTTGGAGTCAAAAATTGGTGTAAACAAATGATACAAACAAAAACACATGGTCCTCATTTTACTTTTAATAAAAAGGCATTATGTTTCACATATGAAGTCATCAAATTTTCCTTGTTCAAAGTCCATCAAAACTTGGGAGTCATATCGTCCACTTTGGTGTAGTTACATTGCCCAATTGAGTCTAGACCTTTGACAAAGTTTGTTTAAGTCCTTCATTTATAATATAAATTCAAAATTTTACCTTCATAATTTCATAGGGTTGATGTGTTAAGTGGGTTCACCATTTTCACTAAACTTGAGGGAACTTAGGTTCAATTTCTAATTTGGGTTGAAGGCCATTTTAGACTCAAGATCATTATCACCACTTGATAGAATTAAGTCATTTTGTGCTAAAAATTTGCACTTTTAGTTTATGCACCATAACATTTTGAGTCAAGAAAAGTAGTGTTATGCTATCAAAATTTTGGGAAACTATCTTTGCCTTAGAGATTTTTTGAAGAAAATATTTAGCCACACCTTTTGGGTGGTGTAGCATCATTACACTACCCAGAACATTTCAAATACTATTTCATAGACCCCTTTACATAGAGTTCAAATTTTTTCTTACATTTTCAAACCAATCTAAGTGTAATTTTATGATCCTTTGTCTAGCATAGTTATACCATTCACTTTTGTCTAGCTTATTTGTCAAAAGAACCAAGTTTTATACCATTATTTATGAGAAAATAAACTATCTCTAAAGTGTCTTTTGTTTCATACCTTATACCTAGTTGATCAAGTTCATGTCCAATAATCAAATTCCTAGTGTTTATTAGAAGTGTTTCAAATCCATTAGATTAAAACTTTCATCTATTTCAAAGTCTAGCTTTTGACACCATTTGGCCAAGAGTCCTAGTGCACGCCTTGTTTGAGCCTAGCTTTTGACACTATGTTTGGCTAAAAGACCTAGAAACTTTTAATTTCCTATATTAAACTGATTTGAAACACTTTGACCTTAAAGTTTGACGTTTATATTTTTGGCCTATTGACTTGCTCATCTTTATGTGAATAGTGAGACATTGGACATTTAATTTTATCTTGTTTCTTCACTAAATCTTTGTATAAACCATTTGATCCTTTTCATGAATCTATAGCAAGTTTGAACATCACCTATTTTAAATATTGTCTTTTTTAGAGTTTATGTAATTATTTGACCTTTTATCGCAAAGGCATTGACTATGGACACCAATATGTATTCCTAAACTCGTAATGGACTCATGTATAATCTAGGGATTAGTAATGTGGTTAGGTGGGAAGAAATGGTGAAATACTCCTACCTAGATAATATTCCTAATGAGATGGATTTTTATCTCTCTTATAATACTCAATTAGGGGCACAAATTCAATATCCCTTTGCTAACTATTTTGTTAAGACACCACCTTATTCAGAACAAGACTAAGAACAAACCACATAATACCTAGAAACAATACCCATAGTAAATGAGCCAGTTATTCAATAGTTATATTATACTAATAAATCTTCCATATATGATCCATTTTTATTTGAGTGACATTTATTAGAGAACAAATATGAGATTTTGGTTAGATCCATAAATTTAGGGGCCAAGTTTCTAGTAGACTTCCCTCATGAGAATTTACCAATCCTAGTAAGAATGCCCCATAATATCATTTACATTCAACAGGATTCTTCTAGAAATATTTTGGCTTTAGTTCAAACAACATATCAGGACCCTAATATGCCTAACATAGGTAAAAACATCATGGAAGACCACTCTAATCAAATGTAGACAACATATCAAACCTACATGAATTTAACATGCAATTTTAATCATATGAACATGGTGACCAAACCTTTTATTGACTTAATTCATTTAACAAGAGTTTTTATAGTGTCAACTGGTCAAGATAATAAGAGTTCATACCCATTTGTACAAAACACTTTTATAAACAACTTGTTTCATATGCTCGTTATTAAAGAAGTGTCTTCTACTTCTACATAGAATAGTGAGCCAAATATAGTGGACAATGTACAAATACCATCCAATCTTAATCAAATTGGTAGTAATGCAAAAACAACTAGTCAAGAACATGTTCCCATATTTAATACCATGATTGGATCATCATACCAAGGAATAGGAGCCTCTGTACCCTAACCATCACCACCTATTTCTAAACCTTAACCCATTACTTCCTCAAGTGTGCAACCTATGGGATTAGGTAGTCAACCAACAACCAATGTCATGCCTCAACAATAGAATGTAATAAATCCTACTAAACAAGTGATGAGTAGTATTCCATAACATCAAGTACAATATAGTGTACCAATTCATCTAAGGCTGAATTTATGCCACTTTAGTAAGGGCAAACTAATGTTCCACCTTGCCAAGTAATGACAAACATACCTCTTTAGTCTTAGACTAGTATACCAATCTAAAACCAAATAATGATTAGTAAATAACATGTAAATATTGGCCAATGATATATATTGAATCTTCAACCCACTTTTACTTCCCCATAAGGATTCATGTAACAAGGAGGCTCCTATGTTTCTCAAGTATCTACTAGACAACCATTGGCTCAAAATGTGCCACAAGTTTAGAGCTAAGGTCTTGGTCCACAAGTTCCCAATCATCAATAAGGTTTGATTAGTTAGTAGCTATCTATTTTCAATCATTGTAGGTATAGTATAGTTATATCCCTCCATCCCAACCACAAAATCCTCCAATTCAAACTTTCATAGCCAACCCAAACCGAAATATCACACAACTAAATGTGCAATTCCAAGTACATCTTAATCCACATATGTATATTCCTAGTCTATTTCCCAACCAAACTGATATACCCCAATAGATATGTCTATCATACCCTAGTCAAGGTGTCCCGCTTTTAACCTCCTAACCATCTACCCAAACCAATGTTCCCCCTCAAAAAAATGTTCCTTCCAATTTCCTATTCCAAGAATTGCAACAGATGAAGGATATAATTACTACCATTCAGGCTAGGAAATAGATTAAAATGTTTAAGTTGAATGATGTGTGTTCTTATATGTTCAACATAGATTACTTATAAATACCATTTCCTCTAGGATACCAACCACCAAAATTTGACAAATACAAAGGAAAAGGTGACCCTAAGGCCCATTTAATTGAGTTCCTTGTCACATCTCAATCGGTGGCATATAGCAATTATACCTTTTGTTGTTTCCAAGGAGATTGGTTGGACAAGCCTTGGAGTGGTTTTTAAAGTTTCCCAAGAATTTAGTAATAGATTTTGATGATCTTTTTGATAAGTTTGTGCAACACTTTTCCTATAATCTCAAACATGAGATTTATTGGTTGACTTAACAGAAGCAAAGAAAAAAGCTAGTGAGAGTTTTGTAAGTTATGTACAGTGATGGAGAGCCCTTGTAAGCCATTTGACCCATAGTTTAATAGATAAACAATTAGCTATTGTTTTTACTAAAAAATTGCATAGTGAGATAAGTTATCATCTAGAACTATAATGTGTATATACTTTCAAGGAGATCATTGATAAAGGTTTATTCATCGAGTGAGTGATCATTAATAAAGGAGTCATAAATATTAATTCCAATAATCAAAATCAAGGTACCAATCAAGTAAATTTCCAAAATTAACATCCCATTCAATCACAAGAATCACAATCAGCACCAAATAATAACCAAAAAAGACTGAAGCAATTTAACTATAATAGGAATGTTGTGGGAAATAGAGTAACTGAATCACATCATGTCCAAATGATACAAACATCATCTGCACCACATTTTTATCTTAATCATACTTAAAAACATCTCCAACCAATGTCAAAAGCATAATAACCAAGACCTGTGTAAAAAATAAAATAGCCTTTACCATTGCCAACCCATCCTCTAAAGAGAATTGTACCTACATGTCATGTATTTAATGACCTAGGAGAGCCTATTTAATATGTATTTCACAAACTTTCCAATGCTAATATAATTAGTTAGCCTATACCAAAGCATTATCTATAAGGCATTCCATATCTTGATTGTTACCATGAAAATAAATTTTATGAATATCATCGGGTTAATGGGCATAGTTTAGGAAGATGTGTTCAAATCAAGCATTTGTTTGAGAATATGATAGAGAATGGGGAGATAACATTAGATAATGGTGCTTCCAAATCTAATCAAAATATTAGGATTTATCAAAACCCCTTTCCCTGACATAATAATTGGCAATAATAATAACACTAGCCAGTGCAATAACAAAATCAATAGTATTAAAATCAAAGGCCAAACTAGCAGAACTAGTAGAATCAACAAAATCAATAGTAGAACCCAAAATGATAGAACAATGGATAAAAACAAGGTCAAAATGTTAACAACTAACAAACCTACCATGTAGTTGCACATGACTACAATAGGGTTGTAGGTCATATTGTAGCGGGGTAGCATTAATACCATCTCCATTAATCATAATTGAGCACTAATCAATCTATCCCATTGATAAATAATACCACTCAACCCAAATTACATGGATAATCCTTGTTTCACTTGGGAATGCATAGGCAAACCAAAATATTAGGACTCCCACTTTTGGACCATATACTGATAACTCACCCTTGCCATGTGACCACATACAAGTGCCCTAGCAATCAAGACTTATCCTATCTAGTCCCACACCATTCCCAGCATTTGAAAGCAATTATGGTCCAACATCTAATCCTAATTATGTAATCACAAATCAGAGTTCAAATATTACTATCCCAGGTCCACAACCATCTACCACTTTGCTTATTATCCAACCAACCATTTAGCCTTGAAATAAACCATTCACCATTGACCAAGATAAAAAGTTTGATATTGTGGAATAATTACAAAAGACACCAACATAAATTTCTATTTTAGATTTGTTACAAATGTCAACAATTCATAAGAACATTTTGAATGAGTTTTTAACCCAATCCACTATTACTAGTGACATATCCCCTGATAAATTTCAAGATTTGGTTGGACACCTAACTCTGGCCCAACAAGGCACATTCAACTAAAGTGACATTTATTCCCTTGGCCTACTCCATAATAACCCATTATACATAGAAGTTTATATAAAGTGGCATAAAGTAAAACATTTCCTTATAGACAATGGAACAAGACTCAACATAGTGTCTCTAAAGCTCATCAAGCTTCTTGGGTACACAATGGCAGATCTCCAACCAAAAATGCTAAGCATCAAATCCTATGATAATCAAGAAAGAGAATCACAAGGCACCATTGGTTTGCTAGTTATCATTGGGCCTTTGACCCATGATACAATTTGTCATGTGCTTGATATTGATTTATCATACAATATGTTTCTAGTCAGTCCTTGCTTACATGAGATTCGTGCAGTCCCATCAACACTGCACCAATTTTTCAAGTTTTCCCACTCAAGGATGGTAGTGAATATTTTAGGAGATTTACACCCATATGAACATTGCAAACATCTTGAGGCCAAATTTCAAAGCTATAATTATCAGTATGACATGAATCCACATTTCAAGTAAGATAAAAGAAAGGCTATACTTATTGATCCTTCACCAGATAATTACATAGATCTTAATACCTTAGATTCCCTTTCCCACATCCCACCTCTTAAAGATTCTAATCATTTCACCATTTTAGATAATGGATCGAGAGAGTATGTAACCCATGATACATTTCATATTGCCAATTTTTCTCAAAATTTGAAAACCTTTGGATGGCCTAACATCACCCCATATATGCATTGGTAATGAAAGAATAAATGTAAGAGACCTACCACATTTATACTATCATCTAGCCTAGAACCCAACCCTCTTGAAAGGTATGAATCATGGTTATATAATGATGACCAAGCTGATTGTTATAAAAGTGTAAAGTATCATATTCTTAATAGGATCATGGAGCATCACAATTATGAAAGAAGAGGCCTCAGACTAAATCAACAAGGAACCATCGAGACAATTTCCATGACTAAGTATGAAAGACCTTATGGACTTATATTTAAACCATCTAGGGGTGATCCCACATATCTTATTCAAATTCCATCACCAATGCCTAATGAAGATGATGCTGACAATAAAGCAAAGTCTAATCACAACCTCACCTTTGATGACCTAGATGAGACTAACATATTTGATACCAATTTCATTTGTACCCTTACCTCAATCATTTATCATAGCCCATTACCATTATACTATCCCCAACTGATAAATTAGGAATAGCAAGAATCCACTTTATCAATTGATGAGTTTTAGAATGATGAGGTATTTTATGACTTTTTAGGCCTTAGAGACAACATTTCATTAGGAGATTACAAATCAAGATTCTCAAGCACATTGGATCTTGAAGCCTATTTTGGATAGCAGGTAAACACCTTTATCCAAAAAAAAATAAGTAAAACATTGAGGTTCGAAAGTGAAAACCTCTTTGAGGCACTTTTTGACTAGGGAAAAAGTAAAGATAAAGGCCAGTCTAGTGGTGAAAACCTGTTTTAGGCACCACTAGATGGGGATGTTCATTCTTCTTTGAATTTAGACCAAGAGACCACTGATGATGAACTTACCTATGGATCCTAGTTTATTTTTACACAATAGTAAGTATTTGATCAAATTATTCAAAAATTTCAAACTTTTTTATCACATGGCTAGATCTCCCATTAGGGGACTCAGATTCATCATGCTTGGGAGAAGTTAAAGATCAAGTCCTAATAGAGGACCCTGATATAGTCTAGTATTTTAGGTCTTTGCCTACTATCCTAGAATATGGTTTAAACCTTCTAGTTGAGGATAAAATATAGATAAATATCAAGACTCCATCAGACCCAAAGTGGATAAATTTAGGTGCATCCCTCACTGAGGAGGAATGTAAAGTCTTTATAGCTTTATGGAGAGAATTTGTAGATATCTTGTGTGGGCCTATTCTGACATGCTAGGTTTAGATGCCACCTTAGTTTTTCACCACCTTATGGTCAATCCTGATACCAAACTAGTAAACTAAAAGCTACGTAAGATGCATCCTCATATTTCTACATTGGTAAAGAAAGAGTTGGAAAAAATCTTAGAAGTAGGATATATTTGATCCATTGACTACTCAGAATGGATATCTAATATTGTACCTATTAGCAAAAAGCTTTAGAGAATCAAAATTTGTAGTAATTTTCAAAACATCAATAAATCTTATCCTAAGGATGAATTTCCATTGCCTAATATTGACATTATAGTTGACTCTATGATAGGTTATGAAATGCTTTCACTCATGGATGGATTTTTAAGATACAACTAGATCAGAATAACACCAAAAGATAAACATAAAATAACATTCACCACTCTATGGGGAACATTTTATTATTAGGTAATGCCATTTGGTCTTAATAATGTTGGAGATACATATCAAAGGGACATGACTATCATATTCTATGATATGATGTATGATATCATTGAATATTATGTCGATGACATATTAGGAAAATCCAAAACCAAGGTCAACCATCTAGTAGTGCTACATAAGATATTTGACATATTATGAGAGTAAAAAGTTAGACTCAACCCAGATAAATATTTGTTTGGTGTAACCTCAGGCAAATTACTTGGCTTCATCATGTCTCACAGAGGTATTGAATTTGATCCTGCTAAAGTCCATGCTATAACTAAGATGCTACCACCAACCAATTTGAAGCAACTCTATAGTTTGTAGGGTAAGATCCAATCAATCTAATTCTTCATCTCTCAGTTAAAAGACAAGTGTCATCCATTTACACATATTTTGAAGAAGGGAGTTGCATTTCACTAGGATGACCATTACCAAATATTTTTGCAACAACTTAAAAACTATCTAGTTAATCCACCTATTTTGTTACCTCTTATGCTAGAAAGGCCATTCTTGTTATATCTATTAGCTACTAACAATGCCTTGGGGGCACTTTTGGCTCAACATGATAAAAATGGAAAATATCATGTTGTATACTACTTAAGTTGTATCTTGGTCACATATGAACATAACTATGCACCTATTAAAAAATATTTTCTGGTTATGGTCTTCACAGCTTAGAAACTACACCATTACATGTTGAATAATAAGACCATGTTCATTTCAAAAGTATATCTACTTAAGTATCTACTATATAAAATAGATTTACAAGGTATAATAGCTAAATGGATCATGCTTATTAGTGAGTTTGACATAGAGTATGTCAATCAAAAGGCAATCAAAGGATAGGTCCTTATAGATCAACTTGATGAAGCACCCCTTACAAACACAAAACCACTCACATTTCATTTTCTTGATGAATCCATAATGACCATCATTTACCCACATCTTGGGGAGTAGCAATAGAAGCTACATTTTGATGGTTCATTTATTACACATGGATTTGGGGTAGGTTTCTTATTTATTACACCATAGGGGCATCCAATCCCTAAATCATTTAGAATCAATTTTCCTTGTACAAAAAACATGGCTGAGTATGAAGCACTTATTGAAATACTTTGATAGGAATTAAAATGGAATATATCTCAGCTAAAGGTTCATGGTTTTTCTCAATTAATCATTAATTAGGTGATAGACCATTTTTAAACCAAAAATGACAAGTTGGTTTCATATAAGGTTATGGTCAATACCCTAAAACAATAAATTGAAAATATCTAATTTAAGAATATACCAAGGGATAGTAATATAACTATAGATGCCATGGATACTATTGGATCTTTGATTTGACAAATAGATAAATGTAGAGACTATCAGTTCCTTGTTGATAATTTATTCACACCAGCTCAAGAACCTTCAACCATTACAATGATTTGTGATATTGTTGGTCTTAATTCTATCTGGTACTCAAACCTTTAAAACTACCTTCATTACCAAGTTCTACCACCTAACCTATCTCAAAAATAAACCAAAGCCTTTGTTCATTCCACTTGTTATACTCTACTTGGATCTACCCTATTGCCATAGTTTTGATGGAACTCTACTTCATTATTTATCTTCAGTATAGTCTACACTAGTGTTAAGATATGTTCATGAAGGAGTATTTGGAGATCATTCTAGTGGGATAGTCCTATCCAAAAATATCTCATACACTGGTTATTATTATCCCATGATAGACACAGATGTAGCTGCATATGTAAAAAAGTGTGACAAATGTCAATATCATGCTAATCTGATTCATGTGCTAGCATAAAATTTGAAACTAATGTTGACACCATGACCATTTTTTACATGGGGACTTTACCTCATTGAGAATATCAATCCCACTTCATCTAAAAACCATAAAAATATCCTTACGACCACTCAAAATTTCACTAAGTGGGTTGAAGCTATACCCCTCACTTATGTGACTGAAAAGCAAATTTCCAAATTTATCTTCAACCATCTCATTTGTTGTTATGGTATCCCCTCTAACATTATATATGATAATAGAGTATCATTAAAAAACAAGGATGTAGACTAACTATATACCAAATATAACATCAAATAACATCTTTTTATAGCATATTACCCTCAAGGTAATGGCCAGGCTGAAGCATCAAACAAAACCATTATCAATATTCTTAAAAATATTGTCAATGATGCCAGTCATGATTGGCACCTATATATATTCCTTGCCCTTTGGGCATACCATACCAATAATTGTACTCCTATAGGAGCCACTCCATACTCACTTGTTTATGGTATTGAATCCATCCTTCCCATTGAGGTCAAATTGGCTTCACTACACATATCTTTCAAATATGTATGAGATGATCATGACTATCAAGTAGCTCACCTACAAAAGCTAGAACTACTTGATGAAAAATGCATAGTTTCACTCAAAAATATTTAAGCATATCAAAACTGATTCAAAGGCTACTACAATCGACATGTCAAATATAAAAAATTTGAATTTAGTGATCTTGTTCTTAAAGAAAACCAAAAGAATACTACGGTTGAGAAGAATCATAAAGGTAAATTCAAAATAAAATGGATAGGGCCTTTCTTCATTACTAAAGATTATGGATCAAGGGCATACAGGCTTGTCACAATAGATGGAGATGAACTTTCTAAACTAATTAATATTATTCACCTCAAATAGTACTATGCTTGAGTGCTAAGGTGTATTATCTATAAAGACCATTTTAGTGGTGCCATTTTATCACTATTATTCTTTATACAAATATCATTCTTATCCATCCTCATATTCTTATCGATTTTTCCATTCCATTCTATCAACTAAACATGTTCTAAATCCTAGCCATTTGACCTTGGTTTTTGCCATTCATTACACATTTTCAACACTGAGAAATCTGATCAATTTCATCAGTTATTTTAATTACTTTAGATAGAGATCATATTTTGGAGTAGTATGATATAAGTTTTAGTAGTTTCATCCTTTGTTTGTTATTCCTTTCTTATCACCAGTCTTTCTACTAATTATAACCACCTTTCAAAAAATTAGTGCCATTGATCTATGATGTTGTGTCCTAGTTATAACCTCCTATGGGAAAATTAAGAGAAACATTTTTTTATTAAGTCTTGACATACTAACTTTCCACTTCCTATGCCATACTATGCCTTTTTACCACCTATGTCTATTTTTTTAAAATTAACTACTACACTAGTTAAATTTCTCTATTATAGGGTGGAACTATAGTAACTTGAGGTCTTACTCTAGGACAATATAGGTATCACTCGATACTTGTTGAGGTTAGATTAATCACCCCCTTACTATGCTCTCACCATTTTGTGAGTAACCTAAGTTTTAACACTCTCACCATTTTGCGAGCTTGAACCATTTAGTGTCTCTATCATTCTTGATTGACTTGAGATACTTCCAAAATTATAAAAACATTAGAAAAAACTGAAATCATTTGACCACTTCTTTGCCTTAAGCATTCTGAAAACCCTTACTAAGTTTCACAAAAACCACTTGTCACTTAGTTTCCCCATCCTTTTTGCCTTTTCTCTTATGTACTTGCCATTTTTCAAGACCATTCCTCTTCTTCTATCACATCCATTCTATTTGTTTTCATCATTTATCACATTTTTTGTAGTCTTTGGGAGAACTACATTTGGCATAAAGTTTTTTATTGGATATTACATCCATAGAATTATGTAGGTAGCATCCACTTGCCTAGTGCATATGGAGACAGCTCAACCACCCCCTTCCTTTTTTTCTATTCCCCCATTTTATTCATTTGTTAAGTTGTCACCTATTTTTTAAGGGTCAATGTTCATATGGTTTCTATTTCATTATTTATTTGTTTATTTCTACTTTTTCTTTTTTGGTTTGCCTATTTGTTTGCTTGTAAATATTTTGCCTTGATTTGGTTTATGTGTGTTCATTAGGTGATTCCTTGCCCACACTTACACTTGAATCTATTTAAATTCATATTTTTACATTATCATCATGGTTTCTATCATTGGTGCATTATTTTCTATTAAGTATTGGATTATGGGAGTCAATCTTTATGCATATTTCATCTAAGTTCTCATGATGTTATACCATGATTCCTACTGACACATGCTATAGCAAACCTCAGCTTCAATAAGACTATTCAGCTATGGTAGCATCAACATCTCTTCAACATCGACATCCTAATTTAATCCCAATCATATCACAAATAGAGTAATTAACCATGAAATAATTTCAACCTTTATTAGTTTAGATGAGCATCTCCATATTAGTAGGTTGTTCAAATTCATCATTACCCTCTGTGTTAAGTTATCATCATCATTGACCAATTTTATCATGTTTTCCATAATCAGGGTCTAATGATTATAACCACCTATGGGCAAATCATTGCACACCATCCCAACTGTATTTCTCAATGCTTCTAACTACCTTTGGGTAAATCATTGTGTTCTCACCATTTTAATTTTTTTACCATATAAGGGCATGTTATTATTATTTTTTCATTCTTAACTAGGACAAATCCATCTTCTTAATGGTTATAACTACCTTTGGGCAAATCATTGTGTTATCATACCATGTTGCCACTATCAGGGTATAATGTTTATAACCACCTTTGGAAAAACTATTGTACACCATCCTAATTACATTCTTAGTAATTTTGACTATTTTTTCAATATCATTATGTTTTCACCCCATCATCTTTCCTTTCTTTGGTCCCCTCATTTTAATTGTTATTGAGAGACCATTTGTTGACCTACTTGTGCCAATCATTCCCTCAAGGGGGCATCATATAGTTAGTTTATCATCATTACAGTTGTAGGCATACAATACCTTTTCATTACTTAAGAATATGTTACTATTATTATATCTTGCAATGCCTTCCCAAATAGGGGCAAACTATAGACACTTAAATCTGGCCATCGATGACCTTTAATCAAGCTTTTGACTAATTTCCATCAAAGTGCACAATTTGGCCTAGAAACACTAAAGAAAATTAAATGATTTTAAATTGAAATATTCAAGTTCAAATTTTGTCCAAGGTATCACAAAATAGGGCAATGCAATTTATGGGCCAACTAATTTTAATAAGATCATTTTGAGTCAAAATGCCAATGTTGCACCTGGGTACTCTAGATTGTTCTTTTCTATCAAATTTGTTGTACGAGATGTTTGTCTTTGATATTTGGTGTTGGTAACATCCTAAATGGGTCAATATATCCAATGCATCTAACATTGACTTCCAATTCAAATTTATTCAAATTTTGGACCAATAATAAGGCATTCTGATTAATTTGAGTAATTTATGCACAAAGTGCTTAATCATGTTTAGGAGCTAATTAATCCAAATCAAGTCCTAATTAATAATTTCATGAAAACTTTTTGAAAACTTATTTTTATAAATGAATATTAAATATCTATATCATCAAGTGAGCTCATTTCTCTAAAAGACATCCCTAGGCCATAAATGACACAAATATCAAGATTATTGGTCTCCTATACCTCTTTATTACCTCTCATGTCTCATTAATTTCCCTAATTCCAAAGTCATGATGAGGATAATTATGTATTTTAATTACATAATTTAATTAATCCATGACCACACATCTCAATCTTGAGATGGAAAGTCATGGTTGATTTTGGTCATTTTTGAAAATCTATAAATATAGAGGCTATGAACATCATTTTTAAGCTTAATTTGTGTAAATTTATAATTCAAGATTGGTTATAAAATCTTCATGCAAACTAGTATTACCATGCCAAATTTATTCCAAGCCAAGCCAAATCCAAAGGTTCTAAGGAGAGATGGAAGTATCCAATCTTCCATTGATGAGGACTTCAAGAGCACAAACTAAGCAAGATAATTGAAGAATACTCTTGGAGCATCAAGGAAGGTAAAGAATGTGCATTTTATTGCATTTTAGTTGTGCTTTGTTTATTTTTATTTTTTCACTAAGCTCACCCTAGTAACTAGGCATGAAGATGTTAGTTTAGTGTGTTTTTTATTTGGTTTCATTCACTAACACAATACTAATATCCTCTTTTTAGTCAAATTCTTAGTTTATAAGGGGTACCGAATCTCTTTTTAATGATCAGGGCTATATGATTGTGCATGCACCAAAGTTTTTGCTTGATAGGCTTGATATCATGGTCAGTGACTATGTTGTGGGTGGTAATGGTAGGGTGAATTCCTACCATATCATAGTAATACCAAGTAAATACTATGTTATAATCTTGGAGGAAAGAGGATAAGTTTCAAAGTTCCTTAGAATTCAATAATTGGCCAATTTTGAAAATGCAGGGGTTATGTAGAATACCCAAGTTGATATCCATGGTAGATTCATTCAACATGGTTAATGTCTCAAGAGGAAAAGATTTGTGGATGGAAGAATTTGGTGCACTAAGGTAGGTGAGAATGGAATCATCATCCTGGCACTAAAAAATGTTAATGGTAAAAGAGTCATCTCTTATCATCTTAGGATGTGTCAAAGGGATCGTTATAGGTACCCCCTCCTTTTGATAATTCAAGTGTCTAAGGTTGATCATGTTGATGAAAAAAAAGTTAAGGGGATGATGTCCTCATCCTCACTTTCATGTGGGGGAGATGTTGACGAGGGAGGAGTGTTCTCCTCAAAAATGGTGGTGGTAGGTGGTTTGGTTTATTTCTTGGTGGGTAAAATGAAACCAAGGTTATGTTTCTCATGAGGATTTTGGGTTTCAATGTAAATAAACTAATGTGGGCCATGCTCATATAATCAAAGATAAAATCCCTTCTAAGCACATATATGGAGGTATGTCTTGGAAAAACTTGAATTTTATAGATATGAGAAGTTGGAGGTGAATGGTCAAGGTGAAGAGGAGGAGTTATAATTACCAAGTGGTTTATCAAGTCCCTCATAGATGAAATGGGTTTGACAATGTGAAGGTCCAAATGAAATAATAGCCTTGATGTTGGGGTCATACCTGAATTGGTGTTCAATTTTCCCATACTCTTAGGGAGTAGGGAAAGTGTGAAGGATAAAGAGGTGATATTCCCTCAGTGAAAGATGTTTGAATGTAGATTTTAAGTGGTTTGAGGTGGGGATCTGATCAAAGGGGATGGATGAGCTAGTTGATGCCTTGTTGGTAGAAGAAGATATGAGTTCATCCTTTGTGGTTAAAGTCTTATCTTTGGTTGATGAGAGTGTATTATATGGAGGTAGGAGGACACCGTTAGGTTGATAGGTCATGTTGCATGTTAAAAAGGGACTTGGGTTATCTTAGATGGTGATGACTTGGATTTCATGCTAAAATTTGATACAATAATGAATAGTAGAGGGTACATAACCCATGGAGTGAATCCAAGGTCTTCCCAATAAGACATTATACTAGAATTCACCTTTTACTACATAAAAAAGTTTGGGGTGTGTGCGGGGTCCTAAAAAGATATGAAGGATAATAGTTCTTAGGATGATGTTCATGGTGTCATTAAAAGATTAGAGGATGGCTAAGGTTTTAAACATGACATTGTTTGGTAGGTTGAGTTAGTTATATGCATGGGAGGATATGATATTAATATTAGCTTTCCCATCGATCATGACCCATTTCATGTGGGTTTGGTTGATGTAAGAAGTAATAAAGAGAATGGGATCTAGGTCATCTAGATGGATATAAGGTATTTATAAATCCATGAAGGTGACAAGGTTAGAAATTTAAAGAGTGACAATAAAGGCTATCAGAGGTTGAGAATATTTAGGTTGGACCTCTACTAACTACAATGACTCAATCATTGCTTGGTGATGATGAGGTGAAGTAGTAATCAACTCATATAATCTCATCTTTGTCAAGGTCTGGTAAAGTTGTTTAAGTACCACTCTCCTAATGGATTCAAAGGGGTTAGATTAGGAGGTACCCAAGATAGATATCTTTAGTTTGTTTTAAGGTGAAGGTGTTTGATTTTGGTTTAGTTGGGAGGTGGAAGATGGGTATGTCTATGAAATGGACATTTTTTCCTTCCCTTTATCCTTATATTGAGTGTTTGATCATGTGACCACATGGATAGTATGGATAGAGGGAAGATTTAGGGTAGGATATGGGTTTTCTTCCTCATCAATCTAAGGTAAGAGTGGGAGAGTAGGTAGGCATTGGGTAGAGGTTGTTGGTTGTAGGATTGGTAATGGGCCTATGTGAGGTTCCTCTATTAGTAGATCATCCTCATCATATGGCTTATGGATAATGGTTTGGAGAGCCTTGAAATTCTCTGTGTCATACCCTAATGTCCTATGATAGGAACACACTTAGCAATATTTATACCAAATAGGATTCAGATAAAGATGATCGAATGGTATGATGAGAGGTAAGGTCAAGAAAGAGGCAAGAAACAACCTTTGGAAGATGACTGAGTAAGGCTTGGCTAAAGGTGGAAAGGTTTTGATATTGGTTGGTGAGATGGAAGTCTTTTTTGTAATGGGCTTGGTAGTAGAAGGTTTCGGTAAGGTAGTGTTCTTAGCTAATGGTTTGGGTTTTGGTAAAGTTGAGGTAGATATGTTAGAGGTAAGAGATTTTAAGGTAGGTAGTCTAGTATTTGATGGCTTGATGAAGATAGGTGTTTTTGAAAGTAAGTGTGCTAGTGTAACCAACAACAACATTTGGGTTTTGGTTCAGATAATCAGCTTCCTAATCAAAGTGGAGGGATGATGCCCCAAGATAGAGGGCAAGGTTAAGGGAGGTAGTAGTTTTCCCTCTATCCTTTTGTGAGCTTTAATTCCTTAGTCAATTTGGGTTTATGGTTGGTTATTGGGTTTGGTGAGGTAAGCTCCACTTTCATAGATGGGTAATTAAGTTTCTATGTAGGGAAGGTGCCAAGGTTTTTGGTTAGTTTGGTCAGTTTTTGTAGAGAAAGGAAATTTAGATTTTTGGGGTTTAGGTATCTTAGATGGTTGAGGAATTATTGGTTTCATAGAATTTTTTATTGGTTTGGTTGGTAAGATAAGGTTTTAGATAATAGGAGTGGTAGTTTGGTCTACCAAAATGGGGGTTGGAGGTTCTTGTTTGGTAATGTAAGGGAGCCCCAATTGCTACCAAAATATGGTTCAATCCATGTCAGGGTTGGAGACAAATTCCAATTTCTACACTAACCTAGAGAATGGTTTGTAGGTTAGTTTTATTCCCTGGATAGTGGACTTGAAAGATAAGACCATAGGTTGATATATGGGGATGGTAGTCTCATCCTTTTCCTTAATAAAAGGATGCAAGGTTTGAATGGGTTACATCATAATTCCTTGCTAAGTTAACTATCTGACTATTTATAGATGATTATCATAGATACACATGATATTGATTATATTTTCTAATTAATCTTGATATTATGCTATTTTGGGATATTAGTATGTTACTTAATTAGATGATAATTCATCATTTACTTAGCATGAGTTAGTTTATGTATGCAATTTCATTTTGAATCATATTAAAGAATTGTTATAATTGCATATTGTTGATTATGATTCTCATGTGTTATATCCTAACTACCTATGTGTGTGAGGTGGACGCAAGTGAATTCTTCCCTTGAAATTTGTAGAGGGAGAGTATCATTGGAGAGGGTGGTGTAGATAGAGACATCATTGGTCAATAGAGCATTAGCAAAACCCTGCACACACCATGATAATTAGTCATGTTAGAATGCATTTAAAAATGATTGTTTAAATTTCTTATTTCTATGGTTGCTTAAATTATGTATGCAATAGGAATAAGAATCCCTTGTGTGGTTATCCTAAAGAGATTATTATTCTAGAGAAAAAAATTAATTAAAGTAACATTTAAATTTGAAGTATTATTTATTATTTTATTATTTTCCCTTTTAAATTGCCAAAATATGATTTTAAATGGCTAAATATACAAATAGAATTTCTTAATTAAATAAAAGGGAATTTTTTTGCTTTAGAAACATTAAATATAAAAAATAAATTAAAAATTAGGAAAAATAAGAAAAGAATTAAAATAGCCTAAAATTAAAAAAAATAAAAATAAAGGATGGAAAATAAAATTGTATCTTTTGCTCTATTTAAGAAATGTCATGAAAGAGGTTTGAAATATTTTTGGCACTGTAAAAAAAGAGGAGGAATGAAGTATGGAAAGAAGAAATCAGAAGATCAATTAGTGAAGTTAATGGTAAGTTGTGTATTAAAATTCAATGATATGTTGGTGACATAATTCTATTAAACATTAAATCCAAAAAGTAGAAAACCCATTGTAGAAAATAGGAAGTGGGTCAAAAAGTTTAATCACTAATAATATCTTTTTAAATCTAAATTTTGGATTTCAAACCCTTAGATTGATGCTAGATCATTCCCTATTGGTACATTATGATTCTACCTCAGTTTTTTGTATTTTGTTACATTTGGACCATCAGTCTATTATGAGATATCTGATTAAAATCCTTTCCCAAAAATCTTTAGGCACTATAATGGAAATAATAACACCCATTTATGATCTTCTCAATAAAATAATAAATTGATTAAAGAACCGTATAAATTTGTTGATGGATAAAATAAGAGAAAAATTGTCTTGTCTTTCCATGATTAAGTAATATTCCAGCTAAGTCCTTAGGTGTCGATCTAATCTAATGATTTTACACAACTAAAATTTGATATATATATATATATATATATATATATATATATATATATATATATATATATATATATATATATATATATATGGCATCAAACTTTTGGATTTTGTTGAAGAAGTTAAAATCTACTTACATTTTTTAATGAAAAATTAGACTCAAATGTATTGATCTATGAGAAATTTGGGGGTATGGCATCTCTGCATATTCTCTTTCAGGCAAAACATAGATATACATTTACCCAACTGCTTGAACCTATAGGTAGTTTTGTTATATATGGTGAAACCTTTTAAATTCTTTAAACTTTGTAATTCTCTTAAAAACTTGTATTTTGCATTTGGGTTATTTTTTTCAAATCTTTCTTGAGCACCTTATATTAAATAACCATATCCATATTTAATTTTTTTTTCGGGGGGTGTCAACCCATGTTTTGGTGGATACCAATTCTTTGAGGCATTGAAATTTCCAATTGACGAATCTAAACAAGAGAATAAATGCATTATGATTATATGTACACTTAATTTAAGGCATTGAGTTTAAGATGTCAAATTTTTAACAAACCGCAATTTGGAGTATTTTAAATCAAACAAAAATCTAATCATGAGTATTATACAAGTAGGGTGATTCAAAATACACTTAGAATATAGCGTTGAATTCATGCAGGCTATAGGACTAGATAAATAATAATAATAATAATAATAATAATAATAATAATAATAATAATAATAATAATAATAATAATAATAATAATAATAGACTTACCTTTTTAAAAGCATCAAAACTTTAAATTCCCAAAATTGAAATATTTTACTAGTTTCTTCTTGAAAATTCTGACAAAGTTGAAAGGCATCTCATATATATATATATATATATATATATATATATATATATATATATATATATATATATATATATATATATATATATATATATGTTTCTTCTAATTTTAGGACAAATTTTTTGTTTAGTGATAAGATAAATATATATTTATATAAAAACATCGAAATCTAAAATTGGGTCAAAGGAAGGGAGCTGTATGCTTCTGTGTTTAAAATATATTTACATAGGTCAAATTATATAAATGGACCTTTGAAAGTTTAAGAGCTTTTAAACATAGGGAAAACTATTTAAAAGAAATTATATATATATATGTATGTATATATATATATATGTATGTATATATATATATGTATGTATATATATGTATATAATATATATGTATGTATATATATATATATATATATATGTATGTATATATGTATGTATGTATATATATATATATATATATATATATGTATGTATATATATATATATGTATGCATATATATATATATGTATATATATATATATATTTATGCATATATATATATACATATATATATGTATATATATATATATATATATATATATACATATATATATGTATATATATATGCATACATTATATATATATATATACATACATATATATATACATACATATATATATATATATATATATATATATATTCAAAAAGGGTTGATTATATTAATGGAAATATGGGGAAGGTATTTAGGTAAGTGACCATGATAAATCTATAAATTTATAAGTGGCTATAAAGTAAACAAAGAATAAGTTAATAAACACTTAAGGTAAAAACATGATTTATTGAATAATTTTTCAATAAAATCCCCTTCAAGATTATTGGTATTTATAGATGTTTATACAATGAATAACATATTTTTATGTTTATGAGTGTGTTATATAACTTTGAATCCTTGGTTGGATTTAGACAAGAAAACCAATTCTATAGAAAATGGAAATTACTATTCTGATAATAACTATGATGACATATTGTAGTTGAATGGATTCACTACCTTGCTTGTGAAATGAAAAAAATAAACTTTTAGACCTTTAAAATATATAATACAACTGTTAGAATGTTGAATTACAATTATGTCTACTTGGGGTTAAAATATTGAAAAATGAGGAAATTTGAATAATAATTTAGCAAAGAGATTGCTTACTAAATATCAAATTAAACCAAAAATAAATTAGGCCTTATTATGTTCTCTAAATAAAACAAAGGTTTTGATTTTCTAAATTATCAATTGAAATGAATTTTTATATATATTCTTAAATGCTTTATAAGATGAATTTACTAGTTACACTAGGTTTTGGTAATATGGGTTGCCATAGGGTGTAGAGAACTAGAAACCAATTTGTTGTTAAATATGTATAGTAGATTTGTATATTTACCTAGGTGGTATGTTGATGATCATTAATTATATTATGGGATATAATATAATGAAATATTCATGTATATGTTAGAATAAATTATTATATGTTGTTATCATTCTTACTTATAGCATGTTGTGTGTTGTATTTGCTAAGAGGAATGTATGTTATTGAATCTTATGGTTAAATTTGTGTTTGAATAATATGCATTTTTAATGTAGAGTAAGGAATGAGATAGACTTCACTGTCTTACTAGCATTGCACTGTTAGATGAAGGCAATCTGATCATGTGGTGTGCATGAAATTGATAGATCTATAGATCATTTTATATTACTATTTGTAAATCTTTAGCCAAAGTATGTTTAGTTAGACATTATCATTAATAAATATGATTTACATGTATGTGAGATATCTTGTAATAGATTGAGTTTTCAATGATAAACTACATGTTTAGTTAGCTATAAGTCATATAGTACATGGGTACTAACTAGTCTCTTTAGATTCCCATGCCATCACTATCTACCCATCTGTGAAGGGAGGGCCATTTCCTAATGGGATAGTGTAGGGGATCATTGGTCCATGGTTGGTGTGGAAAAGTGCTTAGATGATGCTCTCCCTCCCCACAATAGTATTACTTATCAAGATGACACTTGCGATTGTCATAGATACTCAAATTTTGGAAACTGAGATTCAAGGTAGCTGAGTATCTTATTTGTACATTGTAAAATATTTTATTCTAAATTGAAGAATTATAATTTATATTGAGGCACATTTATATAGGTTATTGTGTAATATTAAAATGTAATTATTACTTTCTTTACTGAAACATTATATACTCATGAATTTAGACACATGTACCTTTATTGTATTATGAACTATTATTATAATTATACATGTTTATTTATCTTGATAGGATCTCAGGTTGTCTAATTTTGTATATATATTTTATGCTAAAAAATATTATGTTTTTCAAGTAGATCCCAATGGAGATGTTACATGTGGTATTAGATCTACAGCTCAAACTCTTAGACCTAATGAGTCCACTAACATTTTCATAACCTTATTTTGATAGAAACAAGGATGGTGAAAGAAAGAGTTTCAAGAAAGGGTCCTTCGAATACTAGTGACAATAACCCTTCCTTTGATTTTAGTCAATTTACTATTGAGAAATCAACAAATATGGATCAACTTATCTTAGTCATGAATGAGACTATAGATAAAATTATAGATTTAAAAGAGGTGGTTCATGGTCATGAAGGAGAGGAACAGTAGGATGACCATGAAGAACATCCAACTAAACAAGATAATCCATAGGATGTTAGAGTTTAGGTTGATAAGGAGTTGGCTCGAGATATGAAGAAGGCGAACCCACCTAAGTTTGATGGAACTATTCTAGGTAATGGATTATAGCAATGTTTGATAGAGATGAAGTACTTTTAAATTAAAAACTACTCTAAGGTCACCAAGGTGGTATGGGGAGCATACTAGTTGGCTGGGGAGGTAGTTATGAGGTAGGCCAAAAAAAGATTAGAAATGAATCTGAATTCAACCACCAACACTTGGGATCAATTTGTGGGTTTATTTAGATCATGGTGGTTCTCACATTTATAGTTTTTTCATAATATTACAAATTTTCAAAATGTAAGGCAAGGAGACATGTTAGTGAATGAGTATTTGAAGTAGTTCATGAAACTGCTAAAGTATGTAACTCAATATCAAGGAGATGAGTAATTTTGGATCAATAAGTTTATCTTGGGTTTAAGGCCCCATATTGGTGGAAAAGTAGATGTTGATAGACCATCCACCATGGACTAGGTCTTCGTGAAGGTAGTCAACCAAGAGCAAAATCTAAAGTCTCTTTCACATGCTAAAGACAAATTCAAGAATTTTTTTTGCAATACTAAGTCCAAATTCAAGAAGACTAATTGAAAAAAAATGAGTGGAGACTCCAAGAAATAGTTTAGGAATCAAATTCTAAGTTCAACAATAGTTCAAGCAATAAGAGATAGGATAATGAGTCTAAAAGTGGATTTAAGGGAAACCAATAGAATTTTAGAGAAGGACCACCACAAAGGTATTTCATTATATAGAGGATCACTATGATCATGATTTTACATAAGATAAATCAAATGGAAAAGGCCCTAATAATCAATAGGGTGGCTTCTAGTAGTAGATTCATGTAGTGGTTGACAATTGACATGTTGAATATCAAGCATTACCTATTGAGCTAATAGGTACTTGATTTGATCATCCAATTTACATTTTGATATATACAAGAACCACTAACTATTTTATAGCTCCTAATATTCTTAATAAATTTTATATAAGAGCTAAGGTAATGGCAAATACATGGTCAATTCAATACAAAAATGATGTAAAGGCCATGGTATATAGGAGTTTAATGGAGGTAGAGATTAGGTTGCTTGAATTCACAATACTTGTGGATTTATATGTATAACCTTTAGGATCATATTATGTGATCTTGGGAATCAACTAGATTATAAATAATAAAGCCAAATTTTACTGCTACTTGAAGAAGGTGGAGTGCCATGTTGATTTTGGAAATCAAACATAAATCCAAGGTGAAAAAAGAGAGCTAAAGCTTAGGCAAATTTAATCTATGCATCTTAAGAAAGCTCAAGGAAAAGGGTATCAAGCATTTATCATAAAGATAAATGAAATGGAGGAATCTAGGGAACTATATCTTGAATATTATCTATTTCTTATAAATTATCATGATGTGTTTCTAGAAGAGTTTCTATGTTTGCCTCCTAGGCATGAGTTCAATTTTTATATTGATATCATACCTAGATTAGAACCTCAGTCTAAGGTACCTTATAGGATGCACAACCATAGAATTGGTATAACTAAACGCTCAACTTCAGGAATTATTAGCTAAAGGATTAATTAGGCCTAGTGTGTCACCAAGGGGTGCACTAGTTGTTGTTTTTTAAGAATAAAGATGGCCTCATATACATGACCTTTTTTATCAAATGTGAAGAGAAATAATATTTTCAAGATTGATCTTTGAGTATGATACCATCAATTGAGGATTCGAGATGAGGACATTTTAAAAATATCATTCATAACATGATACAGGCACTATGAGTTTACAATGTTACTATTTGCTCTAACTAATGCTCTTACAACATTTATGAATCTCATGAATAGTGTATTTAGAGATTATCTTGACCACTTTGTGTTAGTTTTCCTGGATGACATTATTATCTACTCAAAGAATGAAGAATAGCACATTTAGCATTTGGAGTTAGTTTTACAATGGTTACAAAATCACAAGATTTATGGGAAGCTAAGTGTGCATTTTTCCAAAAATGAGTGTAGTATTCAAGACACATCATCTTAGTAGATGGGATTTTTATATACCTAGGGAATATTAGAGCCATTATGGAATGGCCGACACCAAATAATGTGCATGAAGTTTGAAGATTCATAGAGTTGGTAGGCTATTACAGGAAGTTTGTACTAAACTTTTCAAAAATAGATAACCTAATTACTTCCTTAAAACAAAAGAATAAAAAAAAATTTTGGTCAAACAAGTGTGAGTTGGATTTCCAAGAGTTAAAAGAAGGCTTATGTCTGCACTAGTTTTGAGAGTTTCAGACCCTAATAGTCATTTTTTAATAATCACAGATGCATCAAGAGATGGACTAAGTGGATTCCTCATCCAAGATGTAGTGGTAGTGGCTTATGAGTCATGAAAGCTTAAGTCATATGAGGTGAATTATGCCCCTCATGATTTAGAGCTTGCAGTGATTGTCCATGCTTTGCAAGCGTGGTGGCATTATTTATTAGGAAAACCTTTTGATCTCAAGATAGATAACTTAGGGATCATGTACATTTTCACCAAACCTAATTTTAATGAATGCTAGAGACATTGGCTTGAGTTTTTGTCTAATTATGACTTTGATATCAGTTACATTAAAGGAAAATAAAATAGAGTAGCTAATGTTCTTAGTTGTAGAAGGTATATTGTAGCTATATCTAATATCAAGAGTACCTTCAAGGATCCTATGATTGAGTTATCTCCAAGAGACAAATTTTATGATCAAGTTAGGAAAGCATTGTCAGGGAATACTCAAAATCCTTAGTACACAGGATTCAATTTGGAGAGTGATGGTCTTTCAGATTACAATGGATGGATATATGTACCAAATTTAGAGAATTTGTGGATCATATTACTTAAGGAGTTACATAATGTACCTTATTCAAGACACCTAGGTGTAACCAAGATTATAGAAGAGCTTAGACCATTGTATTTATGGAAAGGAATCAAGAAGGATGTAGCAGATTATGTGTCACATTGTCTGGAGTGCTAATAAGTGAAAGCTAAGCATGTGCATATAACTAGATTGTTATATCCACATGATATTATAGAATGGAAATGGTAGGTGATTAGTATGGATTTTTTTCCAAGGATTATCAATGTCATAAAATAGGCATGATATGATCTTGGTAGTTGTTGACAAACTAACCAAGGTAGCTCACTTCATACTACATAATTTGACAGATGATGCACCTACCCTTTCTAAGAGATTCATGAAGAAAATGTATAGGTTGCATGGATTTTTAGAAAAGATAATTTTATATTATGATCTAGAGATGAATTTTAGGTTTTGGATGACTCTGAATTCAGCTTTGGGTATGCAATTTAATTTTAGTATAGATTATCACCCAGAGACTGACAATCGAACTAAGAGAGTTAATTAGGTGCTTGAGGATCTTCTTCAAATGTATTACATGGATTATTAGTACAAGTGGGAATATTATCTTCCATTAATTGAGTTTGTATATAAAAACTCATTTCAATTAGCATTGAAGATGGTACCATTTGAGGCACTTTATGAGAGAAAGTATAGGACACCCATTAGTTGGGATAGGTTAGAAGATAGGGTAGTTTTCAGAGCTAAGATGCTCTTAGAGATGGGAGATCAAGTTAGATAGATCAGGAAAAGATTGGTTGAGGCCAATGATAAACAGAAGAGTTATGTAGATTTAAAAACAATAAAGAGGTACTTCAAAGTTGGTGATAAAGTGTTTTTGTAGGTAAAATTGCAAAAGAGCTCGATTAAATTTGAGAAGTTTGTAAAATTGTCTTTGAGATATGTGGGACCCTTTGAGGTGTTAGAAGTGGTCAATCCTATTATTTATAGGCTTGTGTTGCCACTAACCTTAGCCCTTTTACATAATGTCTTCCATGTATCTTATCTTAAGAAATATATAGTTAATCTTATGTATGTGTTGGATTGGAATGCTTTATAGGTTATGGATCTTGGGGTGGTCACTATAGAACCAATCAGGGTAATTGACACACACAAACTTCATTTGTGTAATAAAGATATGTCACAGTGCAAGGTCCAATGGGACCAATACTCTAAGGATAGTGCTACATGAGAGAACTATGATGAGTTCTTTAGGAGATTTCCACATCTATTTGCTTGATTAGATACTATTATGTTATTTTATTTTAGTTAAACAATACTTTATATCATATCATATGTTAAAATAAAAGTCATTCGGGATGATGATTAGCTTTAGGGGGGAGGATGTTACATCATGATTCCTTGCTAAACTAATTATTTGAATATTTATAGATGATTATGATAGATACACATGATATTGGCTATATTTTATAATTAAGCTTGAGATTATGCTATTTTGGGATATTAGTTTGTTTCTTAATTAGATGATAATTCATGGTTTGCTTAGCATGAGTTGGTTTATGTATGCAATTTCATTTTTAAGCATATTAATGAATTGTTATAATTATGTATTGTTGATTATGATTATCATGTGTTATAGCCTAACTACCTATGTGTGTGTGAGGTGGATGCAAGTGAATTCTTCCTTTGAACATGCCAGAGGGAGAGCATCATTGGAGAGGGTGGTGTAGATGGAGACATCATTAGTTGACAGAGCATTAGCGAAACCTTGCACACACCATGATAATTAGTCATGTTAGAATGAATTTTAAAATGATTGTTTAAATTACTTATTTCTATGGTTGCTTAAAGTATGTATGTAATAGGAATAAGAGTTCCTTGTGTGCTTAGACTAATGAGTCATTATTATTCTAAAGAAAAAAGTAATTAAAGTAAAATTTAAATTTAGAGTATTATTTATTATTTTATTATTTTCCCTTTTGAATTTCTAAAATATGATTTTAAATGGCTAAATATAAAAATAGAATTTCTTAATTAAATGAAAGGGAATTGTTTTGCTTTAAAAACATTAAAGATATAAAAATATATTAAAAACTAGGAAAAACAAGAAAATAATTAAAATAGCCTAAAAATTAAAAATAATAATAATAAAATAAAAACAAAAGGATGGAATATAAAATTGGTATCTTTTGTTCTATTTAAGAAATGTCATGAAAGAGTTTTGAGATAGTTTTGGCATTGGAAAAAAAGAGGAGGAATGAAGCATGGAAAGAAGAAATCAGAGGATCAATTAGCAAATTTAACCATTAGTAGTGTATTAAAATTCATTATTATGTTGGTGATATAATTTTGTTAAACATTAAATCCAAAAAGTAGAAAACCCATTATAGAAAAAAGGAAGTGAGTCAAAAAAATTAATTGCTGATAATATCTTTCTAAATATAGATTTTGGATTTAAAACCCTTATCTTGATGCTACATCATTCCCTATTAATAAATTATGATTTTACCTTAGATTTTCATATTTTGTTACATCCAGACTCTCAGTCCATTCTAAGATATTTGATTAAAATCCTTGCCCAAAAAGCTTTAGGCACTTTAATAGAAATATTAATGCCCATTTTTGATCTTCTCACTAAAATAATAAATTGATTAAATAATTGTATGGATCTGTTGATGAATAGAATATGAGAAAAAATGTCTTGTCTTTCCATGATTGAGTAAAAATCTAGCTAAGTCCTTAGGTGTCAACCCAATCTAATGATTTTACATAACTAAAATCTATTATTATATATATATATATATATATATATATATATATATATATATATATATATATATATATATGACATAAAAATTTTGGATTTTGTGGTTGAAGTCAAAATATGCTTACAATTTTTAATCAAATGTTGGACACAAATGTATTGATCTGTGAGAAATTTAGGTTATGGCATCTCTACATATTATCTTTCAAGAAAAACATATATATACATTTACCCAACCACTTGAACATGTAGGTAGTTTTGTTATATATGGTGAAACCTTTTAAATTCTTTAAACTCTATAATTCTCTTAAAAACTTGTATTTTGCATTTGTGTCAATTTGTTCAAATCTATCTTAAGCACCTTCTATTAAATAACCATGTCCATATTTAATCTTTTGGGGGGGTGTCGAACCATTTTTTGGTGGATACCAAATCCTTTTAGGCATTGAAATGTCCAATTGAGAAATTTGCATAAGAGAATAAATGCATTGTGACTATATATACACTCAATTTAAGGTGTTGAGTCTAAGGTGTCAAATTTTTAGCAAACCACAATTTAGAGTATTTTAAATCAAATAAAAATCTGCTCATGAGTATTATACAAGTAGGGCATTTCAAAATACACTTAGAATATGGCATTGAATTCCTATAGGTCATAGGACTAGATAAATAATAATAATAATAATAATAATAATAATAATAATAATAATAACAACAACAACAACAACAACAATAATAATAATAATAAGATTTACCTTTTTAAAAGCATCAAACTTTAAATGCCCAGACTTGAAATATTTTACTAGTTTCTTCTTGAAAATTTTGTCAAAGTTGAAAGGTGTTTCCATGTTTATATATAAACATGGAAACACCTTTCAACTTTGACAAAATTTTCAAGAAGAAACTAGTAAAATATTTCAAGTCTGGGCATTTAAAGTTTGATGCTTTTAAAAAGGTAAATCTTATTATTATTATTATTATTATTATTATTATTATTATTATTATTATTATTATTATTATTATTATTATTATTATTATTATTATTATTATTATTATATATTAAAGGAAGGGAGTCGTATGCTTCTGTGTTTAAAATATACACACACACACACACACACACACACACACACACACACACACACACACACATATATATATATATATATATCTTCTAGGTACCATACAAATTTCTGTTTAGTGATAAATATATATTTATAAGAAAAACACCTAAATATAAAATTGGGTCAAAGGAAGGGAGTCATATGCTTCTGTGTTTAAAATATATTTACATCGGTCAAATTATATAAATGGGCCTTTGAAAGTTTAAGAGTTTTTAAACATAGGGAAAGCTATTGAATATATATATATTCAAAAAGGGTCAATTATATTGATGGACATATGGGGAAGGTATTCAGGTAAGTGACCATGATAAATCTATAAATTTATAAGTGGCTATAAAGTAAACAAATAATAAGTTACCAAACACTTAAGGTAAAAACATGATTTTTTGAATAATTTTTCAATAAAATTCCCTTCAAGATTATGGGTATTTACAGATGTTTATACAATGAATGGCATACTTGTATGTTTAGGAGTGTGTTCTATAGCTTTGAATCCCTAGTTGGATTTAGACAAGAAAACCAATTTTATAAAAAACAAAAATTACTATTCTAGTAATAACTATGATGACATATTGTAGTTGAACGGATTCACAACCTTGCTTACGAAATGGAAGAAAATGAGCTTTTAAACCTTTAAAATATAGAATCAACTATTATAATGTTGAATTAAAATTATGTTTACTTGGGGTTAAAATATTAAAAAATGAGGAAATTTGAATAATAATTTAGCAAAGAGATTTCTTACTAAATCCAAAATTAAACCAAACAAATAAACTAGGCCTTTTTATGTTTTTGAAATAAAACAAAGGTTTTGATTTACTAATTCTTCAGTTGAAATGAATGTTTCTATATATTCTTAAATGCTTTATAAGATGAATTTACTAATTACACTAGATTATGGTAATATGGGTTGCCATAGGGTGTAGAGAACTAGAAACCAATTTGTTGTTAAAAATGTATAGTAGATTTGTATATTTACTTGAGTGGTATGTTGATGAACATTAATTATAGTATGGAATAGAATATAATGAAATACTCATGCATATGTTGAATGAAATTAGTATATGTTTTTATCATTCTTACTTATAGCATGTAGTGTGTTGCATTTGCTAAGAAGAATGTATGTTATTAAATCTTATGGTTGAATTTGTGTTTGACCAATCTACATTATTGAGATAGATTAAGGAGTGAAATGGACTTCACTAACTTACTAGCATTACAATATTAGATGAAGGCAATATGATCAAGTGGTGTGCATGAAATTGATAGATCTATAGATCATTTTATATTACTATTCATAAATCTTTGGCCAAAGTATGTTTAGTGAGACATTATCATTCATAGGTATGATTTACATGTATGTGATATATCTTACAATAGATTAAGTTTTATATGATAAACTGCATGTTTAGTTAGCTATAAATCATACATCACACAGGTACTAGCTAGTCTCTTTGGATTCCCATGCTGTCACTATCTACCCATTCATAAAGGGAGGGCCATTTATTGATGGGATAGTACAGGGGATCATTGGTCTATGGTTGGTGTGCAAAATTTATTAGATGATGTTATCCCTCCTCATAATAGTAATACTTATGGAGCCAACACTTGAGATTTCTAGAGACACTCAAAGTTTGAGAACTGAGCTCCGAGGTAGCCGGGTATCTTATTTATACATTGTAGAATATTGTATTCTAAATTAAAGAATTATAACTTATATTGAGGCACATTTATAGTTTTATTTTTTAATGAAACATTATATACTCATAAATTTAGATAAATTTACCTTTATTTTATTATGAAATATTGTCATGATTGGACATGTTTATTTATCTTGATAGGCTCTCAGGTTATTGTCTACTTTTTTTTATATATTTTCTACTAAAAAAAATTATTACATTTTGCAAGTATATCCCAGTAGGGATGTTAAATAATGGGTGACTCAATTATTAGAGGTGAAGGCATGGGGGATTCCTCTTCGAGAATTAGCTCCAAAGTGGTAGTAAATTGCTCGATGGTTGAGGGAGAAGGTAAAATTGGTGCTTATTCCAATATGTCAGTGGAAGGAGGGGTTTATAGCTCCACTACCTTAATAAGTGGAGGAGGAAAAAGGTGTGTTTCATTAGTTTAGGTCTCTAAAGGAAGATAAGATAACTCCACCAACTCAGTAGGTGGAGAGGGAAAATAATAGATAGATTGGGTGGTAGGTTCTTCAACAATGATTGTGTTAAAAACCATATTGCCATTATGGGCATCATGTAAACACTCAACCTTGTTGCTCTCATTTTTGGTAGGTGCATGATTGGGAAAGGTTGCCTAAATATTTCAAGGTCTTTGTTTTGAGGTACATTGGGGTTATCAAACATAAGTTCCTCCTTATCAATGAGAGATTAGACAATGCTCTTTAAGGTATTACACCTACTAATGTCATACCCAACTACCTAATAGAAAACACATAGATCAATCTCATTGTACCAAATAGGTTTTGTATAGTATGAATTAAATTATAGAGGTGGTTTGATAGGGAAAGTTATATGATTTTGGCCTTTAGTAACTTCTCTATTATTAAAGCATAATATTCTCCAAGTGGAGTAAATTACTTATGGTTGATCCCATTTTGCTTTTTTATGTTTTTGTTTGAGGAACTAAAGGAATTTGGTTTTTTGGTAGATGATGGAGAAGAGGATTTAAGGAAAATTTCATTCACAATTCCCTTTATTTTTTCCTTGGTATTGGTTTGGTTGCTTGTTTTGGAGGAAGAGGCCTCATTGGTTTTATAGGTAGAGTTTTTATTTTTGAGTTTTTTCTTTCCTTCATTGATGGATATATTCTCTAATTTATGTGCCATGGTAAAATAATAATCAAATGTTTGGAAGATCCAAACATGTAATTTGGAAGAGATGTGCTTGGCACATGCTTGAGCAAAAATTTCTATTAGTTCAAGTTGGGTAAAGAGAAAGAAAGTTGGTTGATTAGGCTCCTTCAATGAGCTATAAAATTTGTGATAGATTCATCATAAATTTTTTGGATATAGTAAAGGTTAGTGATAGAAACCATCTTGAAGATATTTATTGAAAATTGATCCAAGAAGGTTTGGGCTAGTTGGGTGAAGGAGAACAAAGAGTGTTTGGTTATGGCACTATACCAGTCTAAGGCTAAACTAGATAGGGACTTAGGGAAGGTATGAAAAAATAGGGCATCATCATAGGTAATTAGATAACATGTGTGCCTAAATTCCCTAAGGTGTTGTTGGGGAAGCTCCTTACTTTGAAACTTAAAGAACTTGGGAAGTTCCCATTGAGGATGATATGGTCTGATAGGGATAAATGGGTAATTGGGTTCACTATAGATTTGATCATATAATAAGACATTATGAGCTCAAAAAATGAATGAATCTAGGGTAGTCATATTATCCATGAGCATCTTCCTGAGGTTTGCTTGGGGTTGTGTACCTAGAAGATTGTAAGGTGCATATTATTGTGGTGGTTGGGTAACATATTGATAATTGGTTAGAGATTGAGAAGGTTCCACATATTGGTATGTGGATATTGGTGGTTGGGTGGAAGCTATGTAGGAGTAGGTAGATATAGGTGGTTTGATGATAGGTAGAGGTACATGCCCTTGTGAGTGATGGATGTAATCTAGGTTTGGTAAAATGTGCACCTATTTAATAGGAACAATGGTTGGGTTGGTAATAAAAGGAAGGGTAGTGACCTTTGTGCTACTTAGTGGTAAGGTAGAAGGTATAGACACCACAAGATTTTGAATTGGAGTAATAGTTAGTAGATTATAGGTAGTTGATGGAAGGTTTGCAATGTTAGTGGTAGGTGCTCTCATGGTAAGGGAAGTATAGGTGGATATTGCTTGGGTTTCTCCTAAGGTAGAGGAGTAATTGGTGGGGTTGGAAGGTATAAGGGTATTTTTAGGTTGGGCAAGTTAGTTTTCCATAGTCGTATCAAAGGGGTTATTAGTGGATGAAGAGGCTTTGGTAGCCAATAGTTAGGTGGTGACTATGATAATATAAGTTTTTCCCATGAGGTGAGAAGGCATGCCATAAGGTGGGTCCATAGGAAGAACCAAAGTAGGGGTATAGTGAGGTATACATTAAGGTAATGTTAAAGGGCCACATAGTTGTTATCTAAGAAGGTGGAAAATGTTTGTCTCTTTGGGGAGATTCTTGAGGGAAAGGAGGACTTCATAAAGGGTGAGGAGAGTCTAGTGATTCAAATACATAGTCCATGGATGAGGAGGTAGAAGAGTCTGATTGGTTTGGTTATGGGTTTTGTTCTTCTCGATTTCTTCATTACTAGTGGGTTAGAACCATCCAAGGTAAGGGAGAGATAATTCACAAATAATGTCACCACTCAAACAAAGATAAGACAATAAATGATTAAGAAAATTAATCTCACTCTAAAAATCATGTTAAGTCTTAAATGTTATTTTTAATCTCCCTTTTGGATTATGCCTTAAGCCTTCAAGAAATTGTATGAATAGAATTAGCTTGCAAAGTGGGGATTACAAAATAAGTCTATGGTTAGTTTCAAGTTGTGTTTAGGCTCTCAAAAATAATTTTTATTAGGAATCAGTATGTGGTTTGGTATTGGGGACTACCCCCTCACTTTACACACTGTAGTGATAAGGGTGTTTAATGCTTAGACACTATATATTGATTTTCAAAGTTTATACTCAACCAGAGATATGAGTTAGTTCTCCCCTTAGTAATGACCTCCAAATAGGATTACCAAGAAAGGGTAAGGAGACCACTAAGTGATGAAATCCTAGTCGAGCCTTGTCTGAATGTTGTTTGATGTTTAATTGATGAAGATGGTTTATTTTAGTTTTTTAAATAAAAGTAATGCTATGATCAAATTAATTTTACTTAATTTAAACTATGTGAGCTAAACTTGGAAACATCCAATGTATGCAACTAATTTTAAGCCCAAAATAAACTTTGATGTTGTTTATGAGCACAAAATAGAGAGAAAAACATATATATGCAAACAAGAGAAAAATCAAGTAAAGACTCAAGGTTTCATTCGGTGTGACATAATGTTTTAGTGAATTTTAGATTATATTTAAAGAAAAGGTAGAAGAAGAAACTAAATATGGGTATGGTTGAAAAAACTATTTGGTTTTACACATGTTTAATCAGATGATTATGAAAAATTCATCTTTGGCTTGAGAGGATGACTTGTAAATAAGACAACACTAAAGCAAATGGTTGGTTAGATAAATAGCTAAGTGGATTGCCTAGTACTAGATAGTTCCTAGAAGAAAGAGCTTTCTTGGGGGTTGTCAATCCACATGTTTTAAATAATTAAGTTTATAAATAAAATGATGAAGTATTTCAATCCATAATCAAAAGGTACTAAAATTAAATACAAGAAATGTTTACTAAAGAAATAGATTAAAAATGACTAATATAACAATGAACAAGTCAACACTAGTGCTGAATGGATCGAATCTGTCTCAAAAAATTAGGCAAGGGTATGTAAATAGGTGGGATAATAGAAAATCAAATTTTGTTGGGGTTAAGAGGGTGAAAATAAATTTTTATTTTCCCCCATAGTGACCATCGATAATTGATATGACCATTAGGGGTTAAGATGAATGTTGGTGGTTGAGACAACTATCGATGGTTAGATAGACTATCGATGGTTAAGATTACCATCGATAGTTACTATGTGTATGTTATAAGTAATGAACATCTAATTAACAAGATCACAAAGTTGGTTTTTGAGAGATGGTTTGGTATTGGGTTAATGTTAAATGTAAATAAAGTAAATTAATATTATAAAATAAGTACCTAGCTTACACAAATTGATCAGATGAATGGTTGGGGTGTTTGGCTCATTGATTGAGTCTGGATTGATTTTTGGTAGATTAACCATACTTATATGTTTACCAAGGGGTGGTGTTATGTTATCTCTTTGACATGATGGCTAGATTTATAGATTTCTAGAAGAAAACCTACAAAAGAAAGCTATAGATGTAAAATCTCATGAGAGTTGTGGATGCAATCCCTTTCACTTCCTAATCCTCTCTTCTTATAGGTAAAGGAGAGGTGCAGCAAGATGTTAACTGGTATTTATAATTTCAACTCATGTATGTAATGTCTTGCATATATATTTAGACAAGTTATTTTTATAAAAACAAAGTAGATGTTTTCATGTTAGCTTTTAGGATGGTGGACCCTGACCATCGATGGTCAAAGGCCAAAGTAAAAAGTGGGTTAAAGGGTGGGTTGAGTCAATTGGTTAAACTAACCTTGGTTAGGCTTGGCTAGGGGTTAAAGGGTTAAATTAATCCCAAGGGGGTCTTGAGGTGGTCTATGGGTGTTTTAACATTCAAAATCATGGTGTATAGATTTTTGGTGTCTATAATAAGGATAATGGAATACGAGATAATATGGATAAGGATGATGTGGATGGGTTATATAGACAAAATTGACAAGGGATGAGACAAGTATGAATGGATTATCAAAGGATAGATGGATTTTACCTCCAAGTGTTAAGGTATAATGTAGATGATTAATTATTTTACCATGACACTAAAAATTGGTTTTCATCATGGTACTTGCCCAAAGTGCCATATTATTGGTTTTCACCATTGGAAAAATGATTGTTTTTACTTAAATGACTTTGGTATTACATCTTGATTTATTGAAGGAGGGAGAGATGTAAGATGTAACCATTTTTGTGATCTTCATCCAACACCTATTTTGGGGATGTGTGATGTTTTTGATAAGGTAAGGCAACAGACCAGGGGCCAAACCCTTTACAGCGCAAAAAAGACAAGAAGGAAATCAAACAAAATATACCTTTACAGAGACAATAGTACTAGTTGAGAAACAACAAACACAAAAACAAAACACAAGAAATGGGAAGACCAGAGTCAGAGAGGACTCTCCTTACATAACCATTGATTTGAAAAGATCATTAAGTTTCTCAGTATTCTTTGCATTGTCAGCATGCCCAGTATTACCCACCTCTTTCAGCATAGACATGTTTAGGAGAATTGTATTCTAGAGTCCTTTGGTGAAATTCTACTCTAGCCTCTGAATACAATCCTTCAAGGCCCCAATTTTAGCTTTCCAATCAATCTCATTCTCAATATCCTCACTAGCTTCCTTAACATACATTTTCCCCTTATTGTCAGTAGTTTCCATAGTGTTAGCACCATGCTCCTTAGTGACTTCAAAATCCCTAGTCTCCTGCTTCCCTCCATTGTCCTCTAAAATTTATTGGATTTCTAGCTCCTTAGACTCTTCCTCCTGGGTTGCTTCTTTTGAAGCACTTTCTGAGTAATCAATCAGTCTGGCCTTTGGGGTGGGTTTACTAGCAATCCACCCTGACCTTCGCACTCTAGAGAAGAATCCTTCCTTATTAATTTTGGAATACTTGTGATATTTACCACCTTGGCCCCCCATGGCCCTACCTAGATTTTTTGGGTCCCCTATGTGGTCTCTTTAATATTCTCTTCCTCTTCATCAACCTTTCTCTTCTTACCCTTCTTGCTCACAAAGGAGCCGGGGGTATCAACAGGGGTCTCTTCTGGGGATGTGTGATGTTGTGATCATGTTACTAGATGTATTTAGGTCCTTGTGACCTTCATTTACATTTTATGGAGACCCCTCTAGATATCTAAACCAAGTGTCTTCATTACCCCTAGGATAGACAATGTTGCTCAGGGAGGTGATGTGAGGTAAGGATTTGATTAGAGCTTTATTTTGATGGATGATATGTTTAGGATAAGATGGTATAATGGGTGATGGAGGATTATGACTAAAATGAATGATAGGATCATGATAAGATAGGGTGATGGTGATGGAGGATTAGGACTAGTAGTCACATACATTGTTAGAGATGTGGGACATGATTTATTTGATGGTGCCAATAAACAAAAGACTATAACATATCCAAGACACTTTAAATTTATGATTCATATTTGATATAATTACTTGATGGCTGATCAATTGTGCTTTTATCATTATTTATATTTTGACTATTCCCTGGTGCCTGATTTTGGGATTTACCAAGGGATATTGATTTTTGACTTGAGAGATTATTTTGACTTTTATATTCCCCTAGTGATTTATTTTAGGCTTCACAAGGGGAAATTGATATTTGAATTTGATAGTATTCAAATGCTTAATTTTGGGCTTCACTAGGGGAATACATGTTTTCATTAGGCTGATGATTTGACTCTTTTTTATTGTGATGTATGTGATCAAGGATTACTTGATTATGATTTAATTTTGTACTATGATCTTGAAACTTATTATTTATGGCACACATTATATTACCCAAAGAAGGGTCCAACGATATATGATCATATTCATCCTTATGGAGGGAGGTGATTAAATGATCATTGACATGAATAAAATGATCAATGATGGATGGAAATGGTGGAGATGGTATAATAAGGTCAATGAGTGGTGATTAGGTAGCATATTATCCATAGGGGTTATTATGAGAGCTAGTTTTGACATTGGATAAAATATCATCAAGATCAACAAAATGATCATGAGGACTATCTATAGTAGATGCATCTAAAGGAGGACCAGATTCACTCTAATTATCTTCAATATATAAAGCTTGAAAAAACTCATTTATAATGTCATCATCCTTATTTGGATCAAAAAATATGCCTAGTGATGGATCAAAGGCATCTGGATTATAGGTGCCCACGAAAAGATAGGTTTTATTGACATAAATAAAGAATAATATTTATTATGAAGAATCTGATGTGGATATTGGTGTTGAACATGATCCTATTGAAGATAAGACTGTTGATGCTAAATTTGATCCAAACTTTGATGTATAATTTCTAATGTTACTAATAGAAGATCAACTATCTATGATTGACCTCTCAACATGGGGTTTGTGATATGAGGAGTAAGAGTGTTCATGAGAGATGGGAGGACTAGGTTCATAGGGAATAAATGTAGTTGTGATGGAGGATTTTCTAAGGATGGGGGGATTATGGAAGATGGGTGTAGTGTTTTGACCTTGGTTTGGAGAGGGAAGATTTTGATCATGATTGGAATCTTGGAATTCCTATTCTTGTTCATCCAGGTGCATAAGTGCATCTGGTTCATTTGTTATTACTATGCCACCACAGTTGATGAGGTCTTGGATATAATCTTGAAAAGGTCAACATTAATTAATTGTATGCCCCTAGGTTTAGTAATATGCATAATATTGATTATATTTAAACCAAGAGGGTTTGAACTTAGTGGGATCAATATGTTGGATAGGTGGATAGACCATCACGTTAGTAGTGACTAGTTGTTTGAAAAGGGATTCCAAGGATATTATAAGGGAATATAATGACCTACTTCACTTTTTGACTTAGATGTGGAAACATTAGACTTTGGATTAGATAGTTGTTGATGTGATTGGGTGGATCGACTATCAGTGGCCAATATTGGATTCAATTTGCTAGTATGGGAAGGGGAAGTTGATGGTTTATGACTAGTGGATGGAGAATTGGTTTGGGATTCACATGAAGGAGCTTGGATGAGAGGTGAAATGAGTTGAAGGGGGTCAACACCTTTGGGTAGTGGTACATCCATCAGAATAAGTCTTAGGAGGATCTCATTATTATGGGTAGATATATATTGGTTAATAAAAGAGGGGTCTAACTCCATTGAGGATGGATGATAAGAGATGGATGATGGGAGGGAGGCTAAGGAGTAATTATGGTTCCTTGAATAAAGTGGGTCTAATGACTGAGATAATATGATGAGGTAGACTAAATGTGATTAAGATGATATAGGATTAAGGTCAGATAGTTCAATAGGTGCTAACATCTATATCAATGATGCCTAGTGGTCAAGTTAGTAAAAATATTGAGGATTTGATGGGTGCCTAAATGCAAAGTATCAAAATGATGATATGATGGGTACTAGTTATGAATATGCAAGGATGATAGAGACTAGATTTATGATGATGGGTTTACTATATTGAAACTATAAAAGGGATAATATGATAGCAGGTTATTGAATAGGTATGAAATCTGACCAAGGAATGAGTGATGGTGGATTAGGATGAATGGATGATGTCGATAAGAAGACTAGCTCAAAACCTTATACCTATTTTGCTCAAAATAAGATAGATATGACTTATGTGATAAAAGTGATTAGGATAATGGGATAAAGATAAGTATAATGATATAGGATATAGGATGAGAGGGGATGGTTTATACCTATATGTGACCCCTAAATCCAACTAGGATAAGGTAGGATGAGGGTAGACTAGATGGGTGAAGAATGAAAGGTCAAGATAAATAATGAGGGACTAAGGATAAGATATGGATATTAGGATGTATATGTAGGGGTATGACCAATAATAAGGGAGGTTATGATAGGAAGTGACTAGAAGGATGCATAAGAGAACAAAGATATATATAAGAGGGTGAGATAAAGATATATAATATAGTTATTAGGATATGCGAGTGATCAATGATAGGTGGATATACCAAGACTAGGAAGGGATGAGGTATGTACAATGGGATGATGACAAGGATGAGATGTGTTGATTGGCATATGAATAATGATGATAAAGGATAATATGGGATTTTTAGATTAATATGAGGTGAATACAAAATGGATATACAAGGACAATATGGATAAGAGGAAGATGATGGAGATGTTTTGACTAGGAGGGGGTTAAGATAAGAATGGAATTAGGATAATGCAAGGATATACAAGATGGTGTGTATAAGAGGATTATGAAAAAATGATGAGGCAAGTATATAAATGATTATTGTATTATTTAAATATATAGATAGGTGTATAGGTTTGGGGTAAAAGGTTGACTCAGCTCACAAACAACACAGGTCTAGCACAACACACACATTCAGTCAAGTAAGCCACAAACCTATGATTAGTAAACTAATAGGTGTGTAACTCAATGCCCATACCATCCAATGGCTTCATGGGTGAGTTTTTATGTCATTGAACCATTACAAAATAAAATGAACCCCCTTGACCTTTCTCACACTCGATGGCTACTTCGGAGCTGATACTGACTCTTATAATTGTACACCTATTATGGAAAAAAGGTCTTATGCTAGGTATACAAAGGATATCTAGGTGTGTCCCAATATATACAAAGATATTTTGAGGCCCATGTCCATGTAGGGTGATGTCTAATACCTAATTCAGAGAGTTAACTCTTCTCCTTCATGGATGACCTATATGGGGTTAACCACTTAGCCTAATGATAGCTATCCCTAATTTTTAGACTCTACTAGAACATTAATTTTGGTTAGTGCATGGTGATGAAATCCACAACACTAACTCATATATATTAATCCCATGCATGGGGATCAATTCCATGTCATGTGTTATCCTAGAGAGGGGCTAAAAATAATCAAAACATGATATGATTAATTAACTAATTAACTACCTATGTGTGAGTGACATGATACAACAAATTATTTACAAGTTAACATGCACATAAACAACCAATAATATATAAGGAATAATTTTTACAATAAAGGATATATGTAATAAAAAAATATGATAACAATGAAAACTAGAAAAAAATACTAAATGACACCCCTCCTTACAAGCACAAAGGTTAGAAATCTGATTGGAGTACCAAAATATTTAAGGGTCCAAAAAAAGTGGTTACTAGTTTAAATTTTTGCAATACCATAGTGCAAAATTATGAGTGCATAGAGCAATAACACAACCTGAAAGGATAATATCTCAAGTAGCTTAACAAAAACACAAGTTGAAAGTCATGACTTTATAGAAGGTTAATAGACTACTAAAGTTATCTAAAAATACCACTACTATCCAAAAATATTGCTACTCAAACCAACAAAACTGTAACTATATAAAAATCTTAATATGTGATATTACATAAAATAACAAAAAAATAAAAATGTCCTAAGGTAAGTTTTCTACTAGATTAAAAATAATTAAAAGGCTGATATAATATATTTAAAATTTTATGAAAATTTATTAAAAATAGGATGATAAAATTTTTATCTAATCCATCTTCTTCCACTAAAGTCTAATATGTCCTAAACTACTCTTCTATAGTATCATGACTGCTAATGACAAAGTTAGAACTTGCAGGATAAAACCATAGGTTCATAACTTGAGGTACTATCAAGGGACTTAAAATGGTCTAGGTGATGGGATTCATGATGTTGTTTCTTCCTTCTATCTTCCCCTTATTTATCCTACACATAGAAACAAACCCTAGTTAAGAAATCCTATAGGTATTAATGTGGCTTAAGTCAAGATATAAAGAAATGATTTAATTTTTTTGATAAAATATAGTTTTTATCTTGACTTAAAGAGATTTACAAACTTAATTATAGCAGTTGTGATGTCTCTATTGATGACATAAAAAGTAATGAGCTTAGATTTTTACTAGTTTTAGGAAGGAAGGCAATATCATAATTATTAACTAAAAACCCATGATTACCAGAGCAAACTTGCCACTAAGGGAGTCACATCTTTGTCAAGATAGTCCAAAGGTCAAGGTCTTGGTTTAATGTCTTCTTCCTTACAACCACAGATTCAAGATATCCTTCCAAATAGATAAAACACTGAAGATAAATATATATTATTAAGTGATATCAAGGTACAAGTGACATACCCCAAATATTATGTTCGATAATATCATAAATGAGACTGACAATACCATGATTACTAGTTCAATATCATAACTAAGCATTTGAATGTTTTTTAAAAATGTATAAACACTTGGGTGTCAATTAGTTCTTCTTATTTATCTACACATATAAATAACATTAACATATAGGATTCTTGTACAGAAGGAGGGTTAATAAAAATATACTAGAACCTAACCTTAACTATTAGTTTTGACAATATCACTACTATATACTACAATACCATGAATTAGGAGGATAAATTCACAACTATCATAGTCATGGTTTTGTTCAAGGCCTAAACCCTAAAAAAACCCCTAACTTTTAGTGACTAATTGGAAATATCATAACTAACATCTATAAAATTATGACTTTAATACCATGAATACTAGTGTAAAGTCATGATTTACCTGTGCATGTTAAAATTTGAAAATTTGGTCTTGGATTTATGTCTAATTGGTCCTATAATCACTCAAATAACTGTCCAAAAATGATATTATGTTAATTAAGGGAGGTTTCTCCCACCATGGTTTCCAAAATGTCCACCAAAAGTTAGGTTCATGCAATATTACTAAACTCAGCAAATAAAAACTAAAACATAATGAAACCAATAAGAATGGATAGCAGAGGAAAAATCATAATAATAAGAACATTCTCACCTACATTCTTACATCCTTACAATTGCATTCTTGGATTTGCAAATGGATTGTATATTATACTCAAATTTGACATAGTGATGGTGTGATTGAAGGATTTTTGATGATGGATGATTGATTATAGATTTGGCATGGATTGGCTATGTACTTGATAAATGGCTTGGTTGTTAATTTTACATGAAGGCTTTAGGATTTTTTCTAGTTTTCCTAGTTAATTTATCATGGCTCAAGCTGGATTTTTATATAAAAATGGAAGGAATATTATGGAATTTAAAATTGTTTAGAAGTCTCTATTTTAGAGACTTCTAAAAATTTAGATGAGATTCCATAGTTAGAGAGGATTCTAAATTAGTTAAGGTGATAATGAAGGTTTTAGATAAAATTTAATGAGGCTTAGGATTCATAGGGATGTAGGAAAGGCTTGGGTGTAGGGTAGTACATGGGTAGGTGGGATCATGAGAATTTTAAAATTCCCAAATAATAGATAAGTAGGATTAGAGTAGGATAATGGGTATTTAGGATGATTAATGAAGGAATGGGATAGGATAAGGTTATTATATGGAAATTAATATTGATGGGGGTATTAGATAAATGAATATAAAAGGGAATATATTAGCAAAATTAGTATTAATTGATAGGGATATTAATGACGTTAATGAGGCAAGTGAATTTAAGTGCGTACACCTTCACCTATTAATATATCACTTTTATCACATCCAAATATGCAAATTACATTTTATCATAATACCATGACATTTAAATCTACCCAAAAATATATTTTCACTACAGTTCTAGAGAGCAAAAACACTAACAATAAATGTTGTCAAAGTTCAATTTGTGGTTGTATAACTTTGATTCCAATACTTATTGAGTAAAAAATGAAATTTAAAAACACATATAATATGGTGGATAACATATAATAACATGTCCTTATCCTCTTGTTAGGCCCAATTGACAAATCCACCACCCATTTCAGCGTCAAGAAGACCCTTCCTAATACAAGAAAAATGTAATTTTTTATCCTAAGTTAAAACATGCATAAGATAAAAAATATAAGCCATTTTTGTGAACCTTAAGATCCTTCACATACTTACTTAATCCCTATAATCACACCATAGATCACTCAGGCGGAAGCATTGAGATCAATCTATTAGACAAGTTACAGTGACAAGTCTAAAAATGAAAGTTTTTGTTAGTGAACAAGTAACTTCTTGAGCTCCAACTAAAATTTATACCTCTAGGACCTCTACCTATGAATTTATTTCTTTGATAAAATATAGATAGGAAAATTACATGTTATCACACTACCAAAACATTTTAATCCACCTAGAAGTGCATTTTCACTATTGTTAAAGAGAGCAGAAAAACTGATAACAAATGTTGTCAAAGTTCAAGTTATGGTTGCAAAACTCTAATTCTGATGCTTCCTAAGTGAAAAATAACACTATAAACACATTTTTGTGGTGGATAACATATATAAATAGGTTTATATCCTCATTTTAGGCCCAATCAACAAACCCACCACCAATTTTGGCCTTAAGAACACCCTTCCCAATACAAAAAAAATGTAATTTTCAGCCTAAGTTCAAACATGTATAAAATTAAAAATGGACATCATTTACATGAACAATTAGATCACTCACATACCTATTTAATCCCTATAATTACACCCTATAAAACTTTTTTTGAATCTTTGAGATCAATATTTTAGACAAGTTGTAGTGATGGGTCCAAAAATACAAGTTTTTGTCAGTGAACAAGTAACTTCTTGAGCTCCACTTGGTATTTCTACCTCTGGGACCTTCACCTATGAATATATCACGTTTATCACACACACACACATGCACATGCACACGCACACGCACACGCACACGCACACGCACACGCACACGCACACGCACACACACACACACACACACACACACACACACACACACACACACACACACACACACACACACACACACACACACACACACACACACACACACACACACACACACACACACACACATTACATCTTATCACACTATCATAACACTTGAATCCACTCAAAAGTGCATTTTCACTACTGTTTTAGAGAGTAGAAACATTGACAACAAATGTTGTCAAAGTTTAAGTTATGATTATATAACTATAATTCATATGTTTCTTCAATGAAAATTGACACATAAAACACATCTAAGAGGTGAATAAAATATAGGACTAGGTTCTTATCCTTCTGTTAGGACCGATTGACAAACCCACCTCCTATTCTAGCCTCAAGAACACCCTTCCCAATACAAGAGAAATGCATTTTTTTAGCCTAAGTTCAAATACCCATAAAATCTAAGCTTATCTTAGCTTTAATAATATATAATTATTTATTTATAGTGCCAACCATGTGAATTTGGAAGCTTATCTAGCACCATTAACCTACAAAAAATTGTTAGTAAGAAATTAAAAAAGAAATTTATATATCTACTACCTAGAAAATTAAAAAAATTGGTAAATTTGATTACATCTACATTTGAAAGTCAACATACATCCATATTTCAATCCAATGAACCATTAAGATCTTTTATAACCTTGATCGTATGAATAATAGTTTGATGTTTTGACTTTCGAACTTTCCATAGTTTCCTATTTAATGGTCTCCCATGAATTTTTATAATTGAATATTCATTACAAGAATCAAATTTTAATAGTGCACTATCTTTTTGTGCATTTAAAACTCTCAAAACAACCATTTAATTAAAAAAAATTTATAGTATATCATCAAAACCAAGTTCTAGTGACTACCACTGACCTAGTGGGATAGTTAATGTTTTCTCTTTCTATAATTGGGGAAGTAAATTTTTCATTTCTCTCTACACACCAATACAAGTAGTAATTAGTGCCTTGTTTATTATACTCATCTACAATAACTATAAAAACATGCCTTATATCACAAAAAATCATTTTTAGTGATAATATGAAGATATATTCAATTAAAATAAATTTTACATAAAGAAAAATATTCTACCTAGCTATACTAGATTAGATACATGGTCAAAGTCGTCTAATGATGTCATATTTATAAGTTGTAATGTTGTTAGAACCTGATATATGTTGAATGAAATTAATGGTTTAAAACTCAAATCATCCACCCACTCTTATGACTCACACTCATTCCAAATAGAGTCCATGCATGCAAAACATAAACATGCCAAGTGTCTCATATAAATAGTCCAAGAACTTGCACTTGAGATAAGAAATGAGTTAAGGTCATTTGAACCCATTAGAGTCATATAATCCTCATAATTTTCCAAGTTTTATTCCTCCATTAACCAAAAATTTCTACAAATACTATAATTTGGTTGACCACCATGACACATGTTCTCATTACACCATTCAACCATAGTTTTTGCATCTATTAAATGAACATCCTCTTCAAATTTCTCCTCCTCCCTTACATTATCTATTTTTACACATGTTCCCCTTTTCCATGGCCATCCTTGGTAAAACTCCAAATGTGTTCTATACCAATGGTAACATGTATCCTACTCAACCAATGAAAACATCCATGTATTTTTTAATTATTATGTGCAATTATCTAACCAAATGTAATTTTGATTGAAATTAATGTTCCTCTAACTCAAAAATTCATATAACTTATGAAAACAACCTTGCACATACTCTTAACAATATGATTTGTCATCACTAATATAGAATTGTACTCCCTTAATATTTTTTGTTGTTTCTCTATACTATCGGGTGAATACATGAATGTTATATGCATAAATATGGAAACTTGTGATGAGTTGTAATAATATGATTAAACTTATATTTGGGGTTTGAATATGTAATTATCAATAAAATCAATAACTGAAACAATAGAACTAGGTGGGAATGTATCCTTGCATATCTTGAAATTTTCATCCAACCATCTAGCCCTATGTGTGTGCCTTGCATAGTCATAAACAATCTTCTCCCTAAATTTGACCAAAAATTCAAAAATAAGTACCTTTTTTGTAACAAGCTTACACCTTTTAGATTCTTTGCAATATTTTACTTGATATGACACTAATTTATATTTGCTTAAACCAACTAATTCCTATCCAATTGCATTTGTAATCTCCTCATGGATACATTTTTTTAAATTTGGCAATGCACCACAAATGCTACAATTTCCATTTAAACATGATTTGTTATAAAATAATTGCACATCTAGTCTTTTACTAAAGATAGTTGGAATAAATTCCCTATATGATTTTGGTGGCAATTCAATGCCACACTCCTAAAAAAAATTAGTATGTAAATTACAATTAATATGGTGAAAACATCATAGTGCATTGAAAATTCAACATGTTGCTTACAACAATAAGTGGTGCATGTGTGATTTATTTTAATATAAAAAAGTTTTTCCATCTTAAAATATCTTTGACAAATAGAAATTTGTGGATGATTTCCCAAAAATTTAGAGTACAATTGTGTTTGAGGCATATCTAATAAATGTTTTGGATGTGGTTCATGGTTACGAGAACCAAATCTTGTTTTCACAATATCTCTTTCATTGATTTAAACTCTTGTATTATCTTTCCAAAATTGAGAAAGTAACTCTTTGAGAGTATCGGCTATAACCTTGTCCTTTTATGGAAGTCTACCAGAGAATGCCTCGATCTCATTGATATTAGTTTCATTAAGTATTTAACATATTTTAATTAATTAATTTACTATTTTTATGTTTATATTAAGTGTTATCTTGTTTTTGAAACCATTCATTTTTTCCCTATTTTGTCATTTACTGCACAAGTTGTAAGTATACATCAGACAACATTACAATCTTTGTTGCATGATTTTGGGCCTACAGTATGATGTGTATCAAGTATATTTTTAATAATTTCATCATTTTAATCATCCATGTTATATCTGCTTATTCCTAATGTGTACATTATAGGTTTCATCTTAATCAATTTTATCAGTGAAACAAATAATTGACATCTTTGACTATCATACTCCAAATAATGAAAGAAAGTATCCCAAATTTGTTGAGCCAGTCTTCTTAAATGGTGATCAAACATTTTTTTATGCATTAGTTTTAAAATATTTTCATCAACTTTAATAAATTACATGTATCTTTTATGCACAATTCTTGGAGGTGTTGGTAATGCTGGAATTTGTTGAGAGGGAGTTTCAAAATAGTTATTACTTTCATTATTTAGAGGTGGGATGACATTTTATTAATTGTTAATTTCTTCATTATGTGTTTCCATTAAATTTTATTGATGGTTAATGTCATCATTATTTTTTTCATCAAATTTTATTCATTCATGGGGGGTGAAGCATCATACATAGACTCATCATCAGTAAAATCAAAAACTTAGAACTTTTAATGTGAACTACCAACATTTACTAATTCATTATTTTCAATTTAATTATTTCTCATTTCATTATGGTCAATTTAATTATTATTCATTGAATTATGGTAAATTTTAACATTATTCAATTGATTATAGTCAATTTCATCATTGTTTAATTCATTATCATCAATTGGCACATTATCTATGGCATAGTTCATCATGATTAGGGTTTGTACCTTATTTACCAAGAAGTTTTTGAATTTATATCTTGTGTCTCTTTCTCAAATATTCTAATTAATTTGATGCTTTATCTTTAAAAAATTCCTCTTCCTCTTTTAACGTGATCTAGAACCCATCAAAATGAAGAAATGATAACTTTTCAAATGTGGGGCCAAGTACACAGGTATATAGATCTCGTAGAAGTACATAAAGAATGTTTATGGAGATATAAGTCTTGATTTGGGTTTAAAATAGTCATTGATAATTGAGATTAACATAAAATAATAATAATAATGTGATTACATTATATAACCCAATCACATTATTACATAACGTGATCATGTTATGTGTTTTATAAGGTTATGATCCATCCAACCCATTGAGAAGCTTATATTGACAATAATATGATCATGTTATGTAATATATCGATCAAGTTATTGTCAATATAAGATTTAGGTTTAGTAATTGGCAATGAGAATTGAGTGTTTCCTATGTTAATAATAATTTAATTACATTATTAAATAATTTGATCACATTATACTTAATATAGATAAGGGATTATGGATTAGGTATTAAGGTATTAATGCATAGGGTTTATAGATTAGGAATTAGGGATTATAATTTATGTCTTAGGGATTAGGGATTACAATTTATGGTTTAATGTTCAGGGATTATTTATTAGGGAATGTAGGGTTTGGGTTTAAGGGTATATATAAGGTCTAATCACTATATGTCATGTGAAAACTTAATTTTTAGTATAAAGGATGTTAATTTGGACTAAATCGACTGGTAAGTAGGGAAAGTTTTTGGTTTAAAATTTAGGGTATAGTATTTAGGGCTTAGGTTTAGGGTACATAGGGTCAACATCTAGATTGGTAAGTTCCAAAGGCTTTAGCCATAGGTTTAAAAAGTGCATTTTATGACATCTCATGATCAAATCAGTTATATTGTAAAGTATGTATGTTTATAACATGTAGTGGTCATTAGGGCATCATGATTACAATTTATGTTTTAGGGATTAGGGATTAGGGCATGGGGTTTAGGTTTAAGGACCTATATATTAATTTATCTAGTCACTCTATGTTATGTGAACCTAATTCTTACTACAAAATATGTTAATTGGGACTAAATCGATTGGTAAATATTGAAATTTTATGGATTGAAATTTAGGGTATAGTGTTTAGGGTATCATGTATATTAAGTGAATTAGTCAAATGGGTAAATTAGTCATGTAATTTAGGCTAAATTTATCCTGATGAACTTAATTATTAGTCTATAAATAATGTTAATTTGGTATAAAATGATTGGTTCAAGGTTTAAAGAGTTTATATTTATGGTTTAGAGTTTAGGGATTAGGAAATTTAAGGATTAGGGAGTAGGGTATAGGTTTTAGGGTATATTTATACAATTATGTAGGTAATTGGAGAAAATTTGGGAGCCTTGAACCTATATCTATTACTAAATAATGTGAATTTAGGATCAATTATCCCCCACATCATCACAAATTGAGCCTATAAAATCAATTGTGATAATGAGTGATGCAATTTGTTAAACTAAGTTCATCCCTGTGAACCTAATTCTTCCTATATATATAAAGGATGTTAATTGGGGATAAATTTATTATTTTAGGGTTTAGGGTCTATAATTTAAAGGGTTTGATATTTAGGGCTTATGGGTTAGGGTTTAATTCAAATGATACATGGTTTCTAGGGTTAAATTAAAATGGTACAAGGTAACTTAGGTTTAAGATATTAGGTATAGGGTCTAATCACTAAGGTCATTAAAGAACATTTGAGCTAATTTTGACACCTATTTATGACTTCATTACCTTAATGTTTGAATTTCTAATAAAAGTAGGGTTAATTATGTATTGAACATGTTGCATACATGTTATACAATCTATTAAGCCATAAATTTGGTTTAGGGGATCAATTTTGCCTAGATCATGCAGGGAATTGTAGAAATTAACTAATTGGATCAATTCATGATAGAAGATAGATCTTTTGATTTTGCCCCAAATCATATATTTCTATTGAAGGGGTTTAAATTGGCCTTAAATGCCTCCTTGATTAAAACAATCAACTAGATCCTCCTCTTTGGTTAAATAGGTTGAAGGGGATAGAAATATCCCTAATTTACTTCAAATGCACAACTAGATTGGTACTCCAAAGGCTTTAACCATAGGTTTAAAAAGTGCATTTTATAACATCTCATGATAAAATAAATTATATCATAAGGCATGTATGTTTGTGGCATGTAGTGGGAATTATGGAATAGGGAGGTCTTACAATTTGTGTTTTAGGGAGTAGGGCATAGGGTTTAGGTTTGAGGACTTTTATATATTAATGTCTAATTTCTAGATATGCCATGTGTTCAAACTTGATTATTACTACAGAGGAGGCTAATTGGGACTAAATTGAAGTTGGTAAATAGGGAAATTTTATGGTTTACAATTTAGGGTATACTATTTAAGGTTTATGGTTAACAACTTTTACATTTTAATGTATATACATGTTTTAGGGAATTTAGGGTCAATCATAAAGATAATTGAGGATAGTTTGAATCACTTGGACCCATTTGTGATTATAAAATGTGTTTTTAGGTTGTCATTATACTGTGGATGTCATCATGTAGATTGAGTGAATTAGTCAAATGGGGCAATCACTCTTGTGATTCAAGCAAAATTGAGCCCTGTGAACTTAATTCTTAGTCTAAATGATGTTAACTTGGGCAAAAATGATTGGTTCAAGGCTTAAAGAGTTTATATTTATGGTTTAGATTTTAAGGATTAGGGCTTAAGGTATAGATTTTAGGGTATATACAATCATGATGGTTATTAGGGAAAATTTGATCTCTTTAAATGTAGATCTAGGAGTAAAAATAATGTGAATTTGGGATCAATTATCCCCCACATCATCACATATTGAGCATAGGAAGTCAATTGTGGTAATGAATAATGTAATTTTAACCAATTTCATCCTTGTGAACCTAATTCTTACTATATATAAAGGATGTTAATTGGGGATAAATTTATCTCAAGGGCCTATTGAGCCTCAATGTAAGTAATTTCATCCATATGATATAATCTAGGGATCCAAGTACTCTCCATATTAAAAAACAAGTATTTTTTCAATTTGATATGCAATTCAATCCAAAGGAGCCATGTGCAAGAAATTACATTCATATATAATGTAAATTAGGGATTACTTGGACTTTTTTGCATACCATATTGAACCAATCAAGTATTTGGTTACATATGATACATAATTGGGGCCAATTGAGGCTTGCCTAAGGAATTGTGTCAACATAATTTCAATTAGGGCCCTAATTACACACCTTATATAAATAATTGAGTGTTTGATTAAATCTGATATGAAATCAAGACCAATTGAACCCTCTTTAAGGAATTACATCCATATAATAAAAATTATGATTCTAATTAAGCACCAAATTCAACTTAAATAATATTTGGCTCAATATGATATATGAAATTTAGTCCAAAAAAGCATGTGTAAGAAATTTCATCATTCTACTATCAATAGGGGGATCTGTTAGTCCCAAATACATAACATATTAAATCAACCAAGTATTTAGTTTAGTTTAATATGCAATTATGGACAACTAAGGCTCATGCAGGTAACTATTCATACATCTAATGCCAATTAAAACTTCACTGGCCTTGATTGTAAACTATATTTAGTTAATCATGTATTTGGTTTTATCTTAAAAATAATTGGGGCCAACTAATCCCATGAAAGTAATTTTTTCCATATAATATTCCAATTAGGTTTTATTAACCCTTATTGCACACCATATTGAACCAATTGAGTATTTAGGTTTAATATGATATGCAATAGGGGCCATTTAATCCCCAAGTAAGGAATTACATCCATCTAATGTACTTTGGGGCTCTAATTACACCATGTTAAATCAATTGATATTGGTTTCCATACTATACACAATTAAGGATAACCAAGTCCTATGTAATTAACTACTTCCACCTAAAATGTCAATTGAGGCCTTTTTTACCCCATGCAATAAATCATGTCCATATAATGTCTATTGTGAATATTTTTCCATAATTTGACATCATAGTTAATCAGGTAAGTGTTTTTCTTCATTATAATATATATTTAAGATTAATTGGTCCATATGTAAGGAATTCCTTCAATATAATGTCAATTAGGTCTTTGATAACACACCATATTAAACTAATTGAATATTTAGTTCAATCTAAAACATAATTAGGGTTAAATGATCCTTGAGAAAGGAATTATGTCCATATGATGCCAATTGGGTCTCTAATTGCACATCATATTATAAAAAATAAGAATTTAATTTAGTTTGATATGTAATTAGGGCCAAACAAGTTCCATCTAAGGAAATATGTCCATTTAATGTCAATTTGGGATCTATTGGCCCGATTGCACACCATATTGGGATGAAAAGAACAATAGACTGATTTAAAGGTTAATACATCTCCAATTATCATTCAATGTTATGAGTTATTGACAAGAACATTGGTCCCAAACAATAATATTAATCAACCAATATTTGATCTTAAGACTACTAGGCCTAATAGCTCCTATTTAAGTTTTAGGGTGTTGAGAATATGTAATGCAATCACGTTGTTAACATGATCATGTTATTAATGCAATCATGTTATTAAATACCATGATCACATTATTAAATACCATGATCATGTTAATAACATAATTAATAATGTGATTACATTATTAACGTGATTATGGTATTCAAATTTGAATTCAATTCCTATGCCTTTTAGCTCAAGAATGGTTTGGATTCCTGAGCCAAAGGCTTGGACTATTAATGTATAGCCGAGTTTTGAAAGGTATGAAAATAAACAACAAATTTCAACTTTGATTTCCAAATACACTAAGAGAATCAATGTGAAAATTTAAAAACTTGATACCGTCATGATGAGCATGCTCTCCTCTTTCCAAAAATATGATTATTATAATTTTTAGACTAATTTAAGGTTTCAAACTATGTTTATTTCTAACAATACCTTTTTTAGGCCACTACATGCCACAAACATACGTGCTTATACATGCTCATGTAATTTTTATTTCATTGATCCAAGTGAAAAAAAATTATATGGTGACCAAATAGGCCTAATTCTATGCACATTAAAAAAAATGATTTTCATTTTTTTTGAGGTAGTTAGGCACGTTGTACAGATGGATATCCATTTCTTTGTCAGTTTGTAGGACCTATTTACTTGAAAAAACATAAATAAAAAAGTATTCATTGAAAAAATACAAAAAATATAGGTGACATGCTAGAATATTTTATATAAATTTTCCCCAAAGGGTTTCAAATAATATTAAATGATACTCAAAAAATGGTGCATGTCATGGCCATCTATCTATTATGTTTTTTGAAAAAAAATAGGATTTTCTCTTAAAATTTTAGATGTTTGACCTAGTTATACTTAACTATTTTTAAAAAAAATTATTGTTTTAGAAATTAGACTTGAAATTCTATAATTCATGGTTTTACACCATCTTCAAATTTGGAGTGTAGATATCTCAAATTATCTACAGAAGTTTAGATTTTTGAAATTTTAGAAAAATCATGTCCATGGGTAGGCCACTTTTTGTCCCCCAACTTTGAGCACTTACCCTCTAAATAATTGTTAAATAATGTACTTATCTTTATCACTTTGCATAGTATTTTATTTATTGCCTAATCACTATTCATAATATGATAACATTAACTTAATTTTATCATGCCAACTAAAATCATCCATTAATGTATAACAAATAACATATAGCTCATTAATATCTTATTACATGTTATGCATCTATTATAAAGATAATAATAATTTTATAACATAATTTGTCACTTAATAAATTGATCAAGCTAAGTAATATTTTTTATACAAACACTTATCTATATGAAATATAACCATACAATTATTATCAAAATAATGGTAAGTCATGTTAAAACATGAAAAAAATCACTTAATCAACTCAATAATAACATTAACAATTAATAATATAGTAATAACTAGATTAGTGAAATTATACAATCAAACAAAATCATCATATAATAATAAAATATCACAAAAGACATACATAATAGTGAATCAAAACATACCACAACTATCTAACTCAAAAAATAATCATAAACCATATTATTCTATTATGGTGTGTGTGTGGGGTTTCCATTTTTATCTCTATCATCCCCCAACATCTCTATTGTATTCAACACACCCCACCCTGTATTTTTATTCAAAAAATGGGGACCCCTTTATTTTTGAAGGGTATGAATACTTATGTGTTTCTAATAGTTTTGATGGTTATCATTATCTGTATAAACTCAGTGTTTTGGACATTGAATCACTTTGGGGTATACTTATTTCCATTTGAAAAGACTTGCTTAAAACTAATCTATTAATATAAAGTCAAGAATAATTGTTTTGCATGATAGGTATTCAGATTAACTTATTTTGTAAGGTTAATTTTTGGCAAATTTTTATCTTCAAAAGCTTTTTATTTGGAAACTTTCTATTAGGGACTTTTCTTTGGAAGTTTTGTTTTGATATGAAACTTTGGTCTTTAATAAATTTCATTTAGAAACTTTGTCCTGGCAGATGACTTTCTCTTCAAAATATTTTCCTTCAGTTATTTTTTATCTTTGAAGCTTTTATTTATAAATGACTCTCAATAATTTTTGGTCTTTAGAAGATTTTACTTTGGGATATTTCTTTTTGGGATCTTTGTTCTGGTTGGCAACTCTCACTTCTAAAGTTTTGCTTCAAAAACTTTTCCTCAAGAAATTTCACTTTGAGAGCTTTACTTCAAAAGGTTTCTCTTTGGAAACTCTCTTTAGAAGTTTTTATTCAAAATGATTCTCATTAGAAGATTTGTTTTAGGATCTTTCATTCAAAATCTTCACTTTAGGAACTTTTTATGTGACTACTTCTATCCAAACCAAAATATTTTTGAAGAGTACTAAGTCTTCAAAAATTATTATTTTGAAGAATTTGGGATATAATATTTTGAAACCAATTTATGTAAAGAACATTCTAAAATTTTGGGTTATTTTGACCCAAAGGAAAAGTTTGAATTCCTTTAACTGAACCACATAATGGCAAATGGAAAAAAGGGTAAAAGTAACTTGATGTCACCCTAAATGATAAGGCATCTTATGTGGCATGTACACTAGGACTAGGTGGTCAAGTTTAAAATGAATGAAGGTGATGAGCTCATAGACATTGGATATTAATGGTGTAAAAAATGGAAACAAATGTATAAAGATATAAAATCAATCCCTAACCAAGTTGATCTCATTCAATTTTTAAGAGCTCAAGTAAAATTCAGCGTTCTGTAATCTCAAAAGCCCTAGTTGTGACCATAATTATTTGTAATTCACATAATCAATTTAATACATTCTATTTTAGAAGCATAAAGTGTACTAGTGTCCATAAAATATAACTGGCTTCATCATCTAGGCCATACAAAGGACCTTTGACACCTTTCAAGTTCTCTATCAAGTATTCTACTGAGTATTTAGACATAATTTTTGATCGGATTATATTTGATGGCTACTAGTCTAATTACTCAGCCTTATGGGAAGCTATAAAGAATGTGGATATATTTACCTTATAAGAAGACATCACATTTTAGGAGTTTTTTTTTATAAAGGACCTAATTTCATTTAAATGATAGGCCTTTCATTATTATGTTTCTAAGTAAAAGGTTATACCATGTATATACTTGTTGACGGGTCTCTTCTTTGAGGGTATAATAGCATATGATGGTTACCTCCACTACATCAAAAATAAAAAAATCATCACTTACATCTCATGGGATGAATTTAGAAGGTATTTGAGTCTCCCTATTTCATATGTCATGTTTTATTTACATACTATAGTTACTTGAAAGAAGGCCAACAATGTGGAAGAAGCACTATCAAGGTGGATTCTCCCAAGAGAAATATTTACTATAAAGGAACATGTCAAGAATATTTTTCTCATCACCCAATTCAAACTTGAGATCCACATAAGAATGGTATTGTTGAATCAACTCTTCGGCCATGCAAGCATCCACTTCCTACATCTAGAATTATTTGCCCTTCTATATGTGTTCATTACCTTAGAGCGCACCTATGCATTGGGGGAATTAGTTAGAACTTGTCTCTAGGAATAAATTCTACATAAAGACAGGATGTTGCATGGAGGAAAATTTTACATGACATCTTATCTTTTATATGTAATCATGGGAACAATATATAGGCACCATGAAGTTTTATGGGATCCCAACCTAGATGTCATTAATAATTAAATTTGTGATTATTAATCTTTTTTCATATATTAGGAACATAGATAATATTGTTGAGTATCTCTACCTTCAAATCTAGATGGAAATTCATGATCAATATTTGGCTAAGATTTCATATAATATTACTAACAATGTGGGATACCAATGGCTCTATCTCGAATACACTATCATCATGGTTTTTGGCCACAAGGTGGATCATCTTTAGCTTCCTAAGTTTTTTCTAGATAAGGTATCCAAATAGGGGATTACCTACCAGATATGGAATGGTATTGATGAGGAGCTAATAAAGATTAAGAAAGCTTCCTTCCATGGCTCCCACATCACTGCTAGGAGGATACAATACACCATACAAAGGTAATTTAGGGAAGTTAAAAATGATAGGAATGCATATGCATTTCCCACTCTTCCCCATAGATATTTGGACCCCCATGGGAAAGTCTAATAGAAGATCCACACCATTGGCCTTTCATATAAACATGAAACATTTGATTATGACTTCCTTTTTTTAAATGCCAAGTATGATGAAGTGAAACAAACAGAAATAACAATAGGCTTGAGTGATGACCTATTGAGTGTAATATAAGATGAAACCTCTATCACACTCAATGAGGTAAAATTTAAGATCTCACCACCAAGAGGATGGAGATATTTTGACTTCAAGAGTGGCATGCCATATCATCAACCAACAGAAGTGGGACAAGATCCCCAAGGTCAATTCATGGATCAAAACCAACCAAAGGATCAAGAATAATTGGTAGGTGAGACACCACTTATTTAAGGACATAAAAATTAAGAGGAAGAATAAATACCTACCCCTGTATGATAGGAAGAAGAAAGAATTCCTCTAATTCAAGTATCATTTATTTTATTTAATAAGGTTAAGTAGGAGCTAGCAAATGAGTTAACTCAAGGAAAGGAAATGACACATGGGAAGATATTGAGATCATTTACTTGGACTATTCTGATTAAGTGGAAATAACAGATTTAATATCCTCAACATCTAACATGATTCCCCCTCTTCCCCAATAGATGATCACTTCACAAACTAGGAAAGCAACAGAATGCTATTAGAGAAAGCCAAAGGGGAATAGACCTCAGACCCCACCCACACAAGCACTCAATGAGGTACAAACTTCACTATAAGTTGAGCCAATACAAGAGCTGGATGAGGATGAATTATAGAAATCCAAGGTCTTATGCTTCTAAATGATGAAATCCAAGGCACATCTCATCAATGAGTCATCTAGTAAGGTTTCTATTTTCACATCCCCCTTAGGCATTTTTCCTTTGATGTCATTATCAATTATATCTACCATCCTTACTCTAATTATTTCAACTTTATTTATTGTTCAAGTAATTTTTACCAATCTCCTATTCATGCACCCATCCATTACTCTACTTAGTGCCACTTCACCTTCTTCAACCTCCACTATTGTTGTTTTTATTCATTTGGTGTCCATCCTTGAAACCATAACTCTTTATATCCCATCTATTAGCCAATCCATCACCTAAATTATTGATTCCTCTACCCAATTGGGTTTACCTTTGCCTTATTGAACACCAGTCTCAATAACCACAATAGTGACAACCAAGAGGGATATAATAAAACAACTAATATATGTTGTGTACCCATTACCACAATTTGGAAACATATACTAGTCTAAAATAATTTGGCCCTCAATGTCTAGGCCTTACTCTAAAACTAAGCTTGAGCTTGAAGATTATGTGAAAGTGTAAGCTTAAGCATCAAATCCTTCAAAACTCACTCTTCCATACTAGGCCAAGGAGTTAGGAGCTTTGGATTCTTAGAGGCCCAATCTGAAGATCACCAAGCTTCCAATAGTAATCTTATTATCTGAAAAGGCTACAACATCAATCCAATAGGTCAGAAAGAGGAATATTGAGGATAGTTCTATTAGGATTTTAATCTTGGAGGAAATGGAAAAGGTTTATTCCCTATCAAAAAAGAAGAATAGGAAGAAGGCTCAATCCTCATATATTGAGGACCTTAATTCCTATATGGAGACCCATACTAAGGCAATTATAGCTATACATGAGGGAACAAAGTTAGCCAAACAAGAGCTAAAATAAGAGTTATAAACTCTTAGAGAGAAGAAATAGGTGATTTGACTTCCTTATGGTATTGAACAAGATGTGTAAAATATAGCATGTAGGTTATATGATATTTTAGATTCAATTCATTCTTTGAGAGTCAATTTGAATCCATAGTTAAATTCCATAACCAAATTGTTCAAGCTTCTTAGGGAAGATTAGAATAAGTTTAATTTCTTGGTATTGTACACCCCCAATAATGCATTTAGACACATAGACCTAATAAACCATTTGAAGGCATCAAATTTTTTGAATATAGATTTAATAAGGACATAGGAGGCTTAGGATTGGGTATCATCTTCTGAAGCTCTAGTAAATAAACTACTCAAGCAAGAAAAGCAAGCAAAATAAATTTTGACTAAGCTAGAATTGATAGTAATCTAGGACAATAAAGTAAAATTAGTAACTTGATCTACTTTTGATCAAATGATTTAGTAAGTCTAAAATGGATTTAAATAGAGTCTACAAGGATTTATTTTGGAGGACATTTAATCCAAGTTGAGCATATCAAATAAAAATACAACAAAGGTAGAAGTCTTTTGGGTTAGATTTTGAGCCACCAAGATAGAACATACTATACTAATGGAACAAATAGGTAAAGTGACTAGGCCTTATCTTCAGGACATGAACTTAATTTGAGCACAACATGATAAGGTGTATAATTATTATCAAGAGTTAGATGCTAAGAAGAAATAAACATCAACACCACCTACCAGTTCTACTTCACAAACCCCACCTATAGTGCTATCAATAACAACTACATCAATTCCACCTCACACTTAAACTATGACTTTAAATCCAATTAAATAAATGAGTGCATCAATGAGCATATATCTAATTACCATATCATTAAGCACAATCACCACTATAATTCTAATGATAGTTTTGAGAAACATCAAGAAAGAGATAATATAGCTTTAAAATAAAGATTATTTTCTATATAATTCTACACGTAAGGATTATAAATGAATAACTAAGTCCTAGTTGCATCCATATTTTGATTAACTAAATCACTTTTGTTGGCATGAATATGTCCCATGTCTAAATTATCTATAAGCTATAATATTTAACTCAAACTTAACATATAATCTTTTAAGATGTAATTAAAGTGTTCTAAACTTGGAGGATGAGGAGACATTTTCCCCAAGTTCCTTATATACATGTAAAACCCTATTTTCAAAGGGTTTAAGTTTTGGATGAATATACAAGAAGAGATCAATAAATTAATTTTCATGCACTTATATTTGTTCTTTCTTCTTCTTTTTATGTGTTAATGAATTTAAAGTTTCTTTGTTTATTAATTCAATAATTCTAAAGTGTGTTAATTCTAAGAATTAATCTAATTTTTATATTAATTAATATTAGTCTTAGATGTGTAATAAAAATTTAATATTGATATATTTTATTGATTTAGATAGTTAGTATAGATTAAATTGATAATCCAAGGTGTGTATAGGTATCTATTCTGAAATAGTCTTATAGGTGTGAGCTGTAACTACCCTAGATAAATTCTTGGTCTAAACTATAATCTCTTATGCAAAGGTGTGAAACATCATCCTTAAAAAGAGAAACCTTTAGTTTAGATCATTAAGTATATTATATTAACTATCCCATACTGATAATCATGTTTGTTTATGAGTTTTTAAAAGATGTAAACAACAAACACTGGTTCTGGAGATACTTGTCCACCAAAGAACTAACTTTAGAAATTACTTTTCAAATACATAGAACCTTCTTTTATACCTTTCCCTTCCTTCCTTTTTGATTTTATTTGAGATCTTCCCACCATATAATAGTTATCCACCTATCCAACTTGCCTAGTGATTTACCTTTTTATTAGAATCCATGCATCCATCCATAAAACCTGGTTAAATAACCCACAAACTCAACCTGCTATTCCACCACTTGGTTTTTTTAACCACATACCTATAGCTCATTCCTCAGAGTTTAAATATATTCCATAGAGATCCTAAAACATTAGAGGCTACCTCATTTAAACCTTTTGAGTTGTGCATAAAACCCACATCAATAGTCTCCATCTACACCATCCACTCTGATGATGCTCTCCCTCTATCATACTCTAAGGGATGGACATGTCCCACATCCACCTCATAACAATGAAGGTAGTTATCCCAAAACATAATTCTATCCATAAAATATTATTATATAAATAATAAATATGATCATAAAATACATAATATAAATGTACAGATATCTCATAGCAAATCAGTCATGTAAATTAAGTAACATATATCTATCCTATAATTAGAATATAACATAAAGATTAATTAAATATTAGTTAATCAAATAAAAACCATAATAATCCATGGATTAAATAGGTTATTTATCTTAGAGATAATTTATGATGTGATAGGTCTAACACTAATGGAATAAATGCATATGGACATGGACATATCTAAATATAATGGGCCAATAGTAATTAGTTTATAGGATTTTGTGTGTAGTTTTAGCCCCTGAAGGATGGACATTACCTAATTTCTTATGGAATATATTCATGACTTCCTTAGCTTCATCTTTTAATAGACATCTAAGATATATGCCTTCATAGTTATTTTTATAAATCCTTCCCTTATTCAGTATATATTGGGTTGCCTTAAATATGATAGCTCTTTTATACATTTTATTGAGTCTTAGAGGAATATTTACATAAAGGAGGTAGTGGATAATTGGATCATACCATTCTTGATGGAATATTTTTGACTTGTCCAATTTCACCACCATGATCCTTGGGTTGATTTCAATGATTAATTGAGTAATACCTTAGCATCAAAAACATCTTCAAGCTTGGATATCCATTAACCTCTAGATTCTCCTATCTCATTCTACCCCTAGCATTAGCTTTACATTTGGGTTTAGGATGATGGTGTGCACTTGTTTCTAAGAATGTAGTGCTTAAATTTCTACATAGCCTTGACTAGAGTGTAGGCATGATTTTATAAGGTGGAATACTTTAACTCTACATATTTCAAGGTTTTGCTCATGAGACTAATTGGGTTCTCATCTTTATCCATCTTTTGGGTGAGAACTATAGATATGATGTGTTATGACATGAAGGAATAGAGGTATAAGTATTTCATATTGTCCTGGCTAATCAAGATCGGTGCTTACATGATGGGTTCTTTGATTTTTTAGAAGGATTTCCATAGATATAAGAGTCCACTCCACCTTTGATTCCTATTTCAACATTACATTCATAGTTTTAATAAATTTTAAAAAAATATATATAAATTTTCATATAAATTTAATATTACCAAAGAATAAATTTAATTTCTTTTTACTATTAGGCAAAGGTACCTTGGAAGTCACATTGGCATGCTTATGGTCTATATAAATACATTAATTCATGATGATGTGACTAAGTGGCTTACCTTCAGTAACACCAAATATAATTTTCTTTGGGTTAAGGGAGATACCATACCTTCTATACCTTTCAAATATCTTTTCAAGATGGTGAATATGATCATACCTATGTTTTGAAAAAACAATCAAGTCATCCACATAAATAAAAATGTATTTAGATACAATAACTTTGAAATCAATATACATATATCTTTTAAAGGTCTATCCTATGCCAATAAGTCCAAATGACATTCATTTTTAATCTAAGTTACACCATTTGGTTGTAAATGCAATATTGGTTTAGTCTTCTAGATTTACCATAACCTAATTATATCTTGAGAATCTATCTAAGAAGGACATCATCTAGGATCTACTTGCCATTTGTATTACCTCATATAAATAAGGAATATGATATTTATCTCTATTTTAAACTTGGTTAAATTTTTTTAAATCTATACATAGTCAATTTTCCCATTCTTTTTATAGACTGGCACTAAGTTAGCTACCTAGGTATAGTGATGAATTGGGAAGATGATCCCAACTGAGAGAAGTTTTTAGACCTATTTGTGAATAAATGGTTACAAGATTGGGTTCACAATTTTATGCCTCTATTTGAATGGATTTTGGTTATACTTGAGTGGGATGGTGTAGGTTATTATATTTGGGTCGAAGACCTTAAGGTCTTTATAGGCCCAAGAAATAACATCTCAACACTGCATCAATAGTTTTATAAATTATTCAACTTCAACAGAAGTGAAATTTAGAACAATATGAACATCCTAAGGATAGTTTAATAATACCATATTAATCATTGTATACTTTTGGTATAAGTGTATTGAAATTTCAATTTTGTGCATGGGCTTGTCAAGGTGAAACACTCTATCAAGTAAGATCATCCCTTTTTGAACTTAGTTCTATTTAAAGTTCATAATGTTATCTCAGTCACATTTTTCATTTATAGGGTTATATATTTCTACCTCATTGATAACTTGGGTCTCAAATACCCCTAATTTATTAAATAATTATAAAATATGGTGGTTTCATTTAAATACGTAGAAGTTTATCACGTTATCTATCACTAAGGGACATGGGATTAGCCCTACTATAAATTTTTGTAACTTTGAGTCATCTAAGGGTGTTAGATTTGTATCATAAATTTATAATGAATAAACCACCTAATTTTATTCTCTAAGAATGGGGATGATATTGAAATCATTGAATATTAATATCAAATTCCATGCCTCATGTTTTTAACTCCTCAAATGAGATAATTTATATTATAACTTACTCATAACTTAGTTCACTACTATTTTAGAGTCTCCAGACACTCTCAATTCTTTCAATCTATGTTTTAATGTTAATTACAATCCTAAGATCAAGGCCTCATATTCCAATAGGTTATTGATGCAAGGGAACTAGATCTTATAGGTATCTAGGTGACATTTACCTAATGGGTCAATGAGAATAATTCTAGCTCCAAAACCTTTTTTAGAATGGGTCTCATCAAGGTAAAATGATCATAAACCTAGTAATATGGGATATTTATCAGCTTGGTTTTTAGTAAATTTTATAGACAAAGTATAAACACTTATGTTAAAGGATACAAAGTTCACTCTTTCATTAACTGCATTGTATTCTATGATCATGTGTTTCATTTTAAGTTCTTTGTCAACATGGATTTGATTGACTACACCTCTTTAAGGAAAACACATATGGGAGAATTCCATAGCCATATATCCATTTAAGGTTTTAGACCAACGTCTATTAATTAATATCCTATAAGCCTTTGGGATCTCCATTACTTTAATATCCATAAACTATTAAACCTAGGGTCAGATTCTAGATGCATATGGACATTCAAGAGCTCACCCACTACCTTAAATTTAGACTTATCTAATTAGACTAATATTTTATCTAAATTAATAGGTGTTAATCCTAATTTTATAAATTATATTAGGCATTACATTCATAGAGTCTCATTAGTCAAATTTATAGTTATGAAGGTTCTTCCCAAATAACCTAACCATAAAAAGGAAAGGTGGGACCTTATAATTATTCTTGTGTATTAGTAGGTCAATGTGCATAGGCTTAGGTTTGGGATAAACTAGTTTGTCTATGAGGGATTTTAGGAGGATATCTCTTTGCTTACTAATTTGATTAATCTCATGTAAAGTGATGTTTTCCTTGATCTTATTCATGCCCTATATGATTTTATACTTAGTATTACTAGTAGTAGTTTGGGTATCTTTAGCTAGATTAGTATTATTTAATTTTTGGTGTGGAAGGTCATTCCTTACACTTGGATAAGGAGGAGTGGTACCATTATTAGTAAGGGTTGACATGGTAATGCCTTTTTACTCTATCTAGTTATTAAGTGCATAATTACTCATTTGGAATTGTTGTAAATATTACACCTCATTGGTAGCATCTTCTAGTCTATTATCTTCATGGTAGGGGAAGTCCAATATCTCTAGTACCATGATAGTGCTCAAGGATCTTGGATCATTAGAGGTCTCAATCTAATTGGTAACCTTGGTGTGGTTTAGGAATACATCATACTCTTCCATATATTTTTAGAATATGTCAAATGTATTGTATAATTAAATGCATTTGAGTTCACCATACTAGGCTACATTATGCACATAACACTATTTTGACAAGGCCAACTCATAGAAGTTGATCTCAAGGAGATTATTAGGTAAGGATCTGGCTGGTTTTAGATTATTTATGGTTATGATTATACTTATGGTAGGTGAATTTCATGTTTAAACTCTCACTACCATTATTTATATCCTATCTCTAGAGGCCCAAGAAGTGATTATTGAGATTTTTTACTATGCATTGTATAGTGTCCAACTCATTTTTGGTGGATTTCAAGGGCACACTTTGGATATTGTTCATAGTGAGGTCTAGCATTTGATTTTGATATTAAGATTTTACTTCATTAATGATTAAGATAAGGAAGCTAAGAGTTTATTAGGAGAAACATGTCTTAAAATAAGGTAGTTTATCACTAGAATAGTTATGACATGGGTATATTTTGGCTAGTGAGAAAGAGGGGGTTCAAATTAGGTATACTTGGTAACTATTTTGGGATGGTTGGTTCTAATAGACCTTGGTTATTTAGTTATATATTTAATTTAATGGACTCAACATAGGCTAGAGGTAAGTCTACCAATAAAGGATCTCTATATATGAATATAGTAGTCTAAAGATCTAGTATGTTTTTGTACATTTCAAGGGATAACTAGGCATCTAGTCTATATAACATAGTGATTCAAATTAACATATAACAAAGGATAGTATTGAAATTTCATATGGGTTCATTAGGTTCCCTTTTGATGTAGATTAATTGTTGGTATAACACACTTGGATCAATGACTTGCCCAAACTAGGCAAGGAACATGTTACTGAATCAGTCCCAACTTTTGATAGATCTTTTGGACAAGTTAAAAAACCAATCATATGTTGCATACATAAAAGTGAATGGGAAAATCATGTAAGGAACATCCTTATGTTTAAAAACCAAAATCATAACAGTATTTTTGTTTGAGGTTGCATGATATTTAATGGCATTCCCCACACTTGGTGTGAATATTGGGAGCCATATTTATAGGTTCTTCGATAAATGATGGACAAATCCAAAAACTTTGATAATAGACCCAACTAACCATGCCATAGGTATAAGTATATTAGGGATAAATTAAGAAGATGAGCTAGTAAGTGTAACTACAGGTCTTGGTCACCTTATACTAGTTTTAATTCTCTTATGGAATTATAATCATGATATTATTAGTCATCAAAGGCTAGATTAAGATCTAGTGATCTACACAGTAGCCTTTAGGTTACTCATAGGTAGGCTAGTAGCTTAAATCCTTGTTAGATAGTGAGAAAGGGTTCCCTTATAATAGTGCCAATTATTTTTCTTTATTTAAACATGTAACATGATGGGTAAAAATATTTTGAGCAGGGCCCTCCTTCTAGTGCCAACTATTATTTACTTCTAAATATCTTCATCTTAGTTACACTTATTAGATTAGATGCACTGATTGGGCTTGGGAAAAATTGGTGGAATCACATATTCTCATTTTAGGATTAACTCTTAGACAATCTAGGGTATTTTCTAAAATATTTGGGCTCCATTAAATATAATACTTGAAATAAATCTCCAAGAGATGCAATACTACCACTAGAGGTCCATTACTAGTTTTCTCACTAACTTATATAGCTTATATAGTTATATCTAGAATAATTACATCATATTGAGTTTTAGAGCTCTACTTTTCTTCACTTAACTATTTATAAACAAATGGAAATATCATTTGTTCAAAAATAAGCATTAAGAGAGAGAGAGAGAGAGAGAGAGAGAGAGAGAGAGAGAGAGAGAGAGAGAGAGAGAGAGAGAGAGAGAGAGAGAGAGAGAGAGAGAGAGAGAGAGAGAGAGAGAGAGAGAGAGAGAGAGAGAGAGAAACACAAATTATTCTAAGACCAAAACATGCCTAGCTACAGTGCACCATTGAATGCTAATTTTCATGATGGCTCAGTCTTTAGTCACATGGGGAGAGAGTCTAAGGAGAAATGGAAAATATGTGATTATAATACTCCTTTAATGAATGAACTAAAAATAGGTATGTAGTTAATTACACACATATCCTTAAAAACATCAAATAAGGTGAAAGGAATCAAATAACGTAACTCAAATAGTGAAATCACATCCTATTTAATGCATAAACTCTATATAAAATTACAAATTAAAACCCTATAGAATTATTTTAATTTATTAAATCATAAATAAAGTGGAAGACCCTCAAGGAAATTAGATGCATTTACATAAAAAAATAATATTGCATTATTTCGACAGTGTTTATTTAGAAATAGAGTCAACCCTTTTAATATACCAGGTAGTAGTGTGTGTGTATATATATATATATGTATATATATATATATATATATATGTATATATATATATATATGTATATATATATGTATATGTGTGTGTGTGTATATATATATATATATATATGTATATATATATATCTATGTATATATATATATATATATGTATATATATATATATAAGGGAGAGATGGGTATTACCTCTAAGAGGCATGAGATCCCACTCTTATCCATCATGTCTTGAAATGGTAAAATAAAATGATGTTAGATTATTCTTCATTCCATAATAGATAAGACAAAAGGGAATTTTATGGCCTGACTAAGGAGCATCACTGAGACATCTGATGTGGAATGCATCCTAATAGTTTTGGTAAGTTCCACTGAGATACCAATGATTATTCAATTATTTAAAACCTCTAAAAGTTGGACAAAAGACTTGTGGATGAGTGTCCTTTTGAGATATATTATGTAGGAAGTGTGGGGAACACATGCCTCTTTTACCTCTATGGTATAATGAATGACTGAGTGATAGGCCACATGGCACTTTTATAATGTCTATAAATGTTTGATCATTTAAAAAAATGAAAACTATTTTAATATAATAATTATAGGGCCATTTTCATGTCTTAGATCTAATTTGTCTTGAGGGAAACACATGGCATAATGTCATTGATTTCAACTTCTCTATGTATATTCTTCTTGCACTTGGGCCTTAATTTCTTTAACAAGAATATTTTATTCTCAACATGATAATTGGAGTAATCTCACTTATTTCCCTAAAATCAAATTTACCTACTAGATCATTGGCCTTTTGATCATGGTTTATTGAGATATAGATATGTGGCCTATATCTCTATATTTATGAGCTTGTAGGTTTCATTTTGTCCTTGACTTTGTCTACAAGCCATGAGTTAATAAGATGTTAGGATGTGAATGAACCTCACTTGTTTGCATGATATGGGGACCTTAGGACTTAGAATTAATCTTGTTATCCATGAATGAGTAGGATCATCCCACGTGGCATGATCTTACTTATCCATATGCCCATGACTTGAGTGCTTCACTATTTTACTCTAGAGGAATGAGATGGAGACATGGTAAATTATTTCTTAGCTCGAAGCATCACAGAGTCATCACCTTAGTCATTTCACTTGATAAAAGTGAGTAACTAGTATGAGGACATGTGGCACAACCCCAATTACTCAGGTGCCTAGGTGAAAAGGACTTAGAACCTTTGCCTCATAAGTTTTAGAGCAGCAAGATGAATAAATGCATCTCAATCCCTTTATTGGGTCTAACACACCCCATTCTTAGGCATTCAAATGGGGATCCTTTTGTTTTGATTATCTAATTTTCTTCATTTATTCTTGATCAAATAAAATGATAACATTTGTGAATGCTACTTATATGGAAATGTGTGAATCCCAATTTAATAATTTGACTCATAAGCATGTTGGATGAATTTGATCTACTTTACTTGTCCATTTACTAATAATGATTTAACCAATCCTTATCTATAGTTTTGGCTAAAGAAATTGGTTTAGAATTATTTATTAAAGGATCTAAGTCTTTTATTTGGTATATATTGGATTATATGCTTCATGTTTATTACAAGTTCCATGTCAAATGATGTTTTAGGTTTCTAATTTATCACTCCTTGATCTACCTATAACCATTGACCCTAATGTGTAAGAATTGATCTTGTTTTCTTAATAATCATTGGAAAACTTGATTTGAAACATTAGCCTTTTAATGTTTGGCATAATTTGAAGGGTTAATTTGAATATTCCATTCCATTGAACCTTACGTATAATTATCAAATTAATTGAGTAATTTATGATTGTGGTGTTTCAAAATTGTATTTTAAATAGTCATATTTTTACTTCAAAATAGTGTATGTAGATTTAATTGATTTATTTTTGGCTTAATGTTAGACATATTTGATTTCAATTTGTTTTTATGGACTAACCATGGACTGATATTATATTCAAGTGTTTCAAGCTTTGGTGTGTAGGCAAATGGTTTCCAAGCCTTCAAATGTATTCATCAATCCAAAGGTATTTTAAAAATACATGCGATTTTGATAAGAGTAAACATCACATAAATTATTTGATGTTCCTTTTTTTATAAAAAATTAGTTATGTTTTGAAGCCCCAAGTTCCTAATATCATGCCACATGGCATGATCTTATTACCTTAAGAATTAGGGGGATAGTATTGATAAAAAAAACTTGGGGCCATAGATACCTATTACAATGTTACATGGAATCATCATGGGGACCCAAGGACATAGGAGGTACTTGGTAGTCTCAAAAATCCTTTGGTCCCCAGAGCCTTGAAATCATGCCATGTGGCATCATCACAGGGACCTAGGGACTTGAGAGTTATTTTTAAAAATCCTTGAGGCCCTATATCTCTATGATGATGTCATGTGGCATCATCATGAGGACTTAAGGACTCAAAGCAAGTATACATGATAAAAATCCTCTAAGCCCCAGATCAATCCAATGATGTAATGTGACATTATCATGGGGACCTAGGGACTTGAGGGGGAGTAGGGAGAGATCGACTAACAATGATGGCTCAAGTAGTGGAGATCATGCCATGTGGCATGATCCTAAAAATGTAGATAAGGATAGAATTTGAAACAAAGGCCAAGGAGTAGAAGAGTGAGTGGATGATGTGTGGAATATGAAAATAATAGAGCATGGGCCTAAAATTATATGGTTAGGTATAAGGTAAGTTGAATGAGAAATAATAGGTTCACTTCACATGATTTTTTTTTTCTTTGATCAAGTAGCCTTTTTTGAAGAAATTATTACTACATAACTCCATACATGTCTAAGTATCTAACTAGATAGTTGTATCAGGGAATATTTTTAAGGGAATAAAAAAGATATATTATAGGTTTAATTCAAAAAGGCATGCACCTAAATATTTTAAACCAATTAGCACTCAAAGGAAATTGATAAACTATTCAAGTTAGCTTACTTGGGCACACATAGGCTAATCTAAAAGATCATTAAGAATAATTGATCAAAGGGGATGGACTATTCAAGTGACTTTTTAATTATATAAATGTCACAACCATAGATAACTTAAGTGAAATGTCTCACAGAGGTTGATATCATGTCAAGTGGATTATATTTTCAATTAGGCTATTACAACAAATGTGAAAGGCAATCATGGCTAGGGATAGGGAGCTTCATGTTATATGAGATTAGCTCCATTATTTTTATTCTATATAAGATAGTCTATATTATTGTAAAATGGGGAATTTTTTTTTTCACCAAGATTATACAAAAATTGAGGAAGGTTGTGACCTATCCCTTTTTACTTTGTCTTGTCTAGTGATTATCGCTTAAAGGCATAATGAATACTTTTACAAATAACATTGAATTAAATACAAGTTTGGTTGGAATTTCAAGTTGTTCTTTATTAGTGACATTTTTTAATGATTGAATAAGTTCAATTAATTCTATAAATATATTTAATTCTTATTTTCCAATGAATATGCATTTAGATTGTGTAATAGTTAGTATGGTTAGTTCTAAATTTATGTTCTATTTAATTTGAAGTTGTTTAAAGCCATTATGTGTAGTAGCTATAGAAAATTTACATAATTTTAATTAATATAGATTAAAAATAATATGTTAACTTAATTATTAATAATATTTCCCATTATTTTACTTTAATTTGTGTTATGGCTAGACCTAGTACCTAGTGGTATAATTGTAACTAGTCATGCCTTCATCTTTTCAGCATTGAATGTCTTATTTCAGTGAAGAAAACATCACTTAATTACCTTAACCTTTCTCTATTTTATCCATTTTTTATGAACACACTACCCATTATAATATAATTGTCCTATTGTGTGAAAGAAGTAAAAGGAATTTAACCAATGCAAGTAAGATTTTTTAGGTAACACATAATTAATTAGTATTCAATGATAAAATGTTATTTTTATACAAGATTAATAACTAAAAATTTATTGGAAATTGGATGTAACTATTTAAATACTAAAAATTAGGGTATTTTTTATCTCATGTGTTCTTGCCACCCTTTATCCTCTTAGAATAGTTAATCCAAGAATTGTCTCTATTGCAGTTCATAGATAAAGACCAATAGAAATGACACTAGAAGGAGGTATTTGAACCTCTAGATACTTTGTGTTGAATTGATTTATCAATTTTTTGAGATTTCATATTTTTTTTTTCAAGTTTCATTACTTTAGAGTTATTGTCTTAATAGTTCTAATCCATATTTAATATCTTAAATAATCTAGAGCCTATTGAGAAAATCACTAGATAATGAGTAGTTAAAGGTAGATTTATTATGTCCCCATTAAAAATATTTAGGAGAGAAATAAATAATATAGGGATACTAAGGTATTTAGTCACCCATACCATTTCCACCTCTTAATTTACTTTGAACCATCCCAAACTTGTTATTACACTCAAGGCTTGGTTAACAGGGTCAACAATAAATGTCCTTAATGACGTCCATGAACTAGATAATAACCCTAAAAGGTATCTAAGGTTCACCCCAAGAAACTATAGAATTATTTAAGAACATGTTGTATGAAATCATAAATGCATCATGTCTATAAATCAAAATTAACTCAGAAAAGATAGATCATACTTACACTTCTGATTGGGGATACATTAGATAATCAAGAGCATGACCAATATGAAGATCCACTAAACCCAATTAGGGGATCTCTTTCCAAAATAAAAAAATTCTAGGTAGGGATCCAAAGCCTCAAGTCAATCACAATCATGTAACAACCCTAGCTAGGTCCTATGTTTTCATATTTCATTAAACTAATAACAAGTAAAGTAAATAAATCCATTCCAGTGCTCACCAAAGCTTGTGGCACAATATGAGGATTAATAAACCAAAAAAATATTCATATGAGAATATAAATTAAGCTATGCATTAGTAAGACCCTGATAGATGGATAAGAAGAGTAATATTATTTGAAGTCAATACTTATGCCACTTCTATCTACTAAAGAAAGGAGCAAAATTAGAAATTGCTTACCTAAAAAACAAACCCATCAAGACTCAATCTCTCCCTTGGTCAAATGGGATTCATAAGAGGTTTTTATGGTTTGTAAGGATCACTCACCAAATTTATATTAAGGGGAGGGTTACTATAGAATGGATTTTTAGTGGGATTATTGATTAAACTTGTGTTAATTACTCCAGCATTAGTTTAAAGGGTTTAAAGATGGGAATTGTCTTGATAATTATATAAAGAATCAAATCCACCTATTTCATTATGAGATTTAATTTTCACCATGTTAAAATTTATGAATTAAGGAAGGGAAGAGGTGCCCCAAGAGTGAGGGTTCTCTTATGAGGAAAAGAGAGGGGTAAATGAACATCCCATATAGTATCTAAATGGATTCAGGTTATCCAAGAAGATTATGATAGGGGAATTCATGTTTATTTGAGATAAATAAATAAAAATAGTAAGGAGAGATAAATAGAGAAGTGAGTTATATAAATAGGGAAAGTAGTAAGAGTACAATGTCAATAGGTTTGACCTAGTACTAAAAATAGGGTCTACAAACTAAGAAAATGGGGACATAAAGTCAATAAGGTCAACCTAGTTCTATAACCTAGGATATAAAATAGGTAGATAAGGAAAAAGAGTCGACAAGGTCAACCTAGAACTATATCTTGGGAAGCAAAAAATAATACTATGTCATTAAGGTCAACTTAGTACTATAGGTAGGGGAAGTAGATAGTCTATAAGAGATTGTGTCCAACATAATGACTATGTACTAAAATAAGAAAAAACATTCAAGTAATTTTGAAAGAAAGAAATGAAAATAAACACACAATCAATTGGATTAATGAGCATGATAAAATTGAGGCACACAACACAATACCTTGCAGTTATGTTGTCTACTGCAATTTTTTACAATACAACATCAATTGATCAAAGAACAAGTAGTCAACTTAGAAAGTACATGATAACTAGGTGGTCATCTTGAATGGTGTTATATTATTAGAATATGATTTTAGATAATAATTTGGATGTAACTAAGGAACTAGAAAGCAATCTATGGATGGTTTTAAGATGTTTATGCTAAAAGGGATCTATTTTGGCAATGGTACTAGCTTGGTATTGGGGCCTACCCCCTCACTTCATACACCATAGTGATAAGGGTGTTGGGTGATTTTACTATATATACCATTAAAAATGTGTTTATACTTGCCCATAAAACTAAGTTAGCTTCCCCCTTGGTGATGAAATCCAAGTAGGTAGGCCTTAGGAAGATAAATATTTAAATGCATTTTAACATTATGTGTTTGGTAGTGCTTCAAGAAGATAGAAAATAGTAAAACTAAATGGTATATTTAAAAACCACATAATTAGAATATGTGATCTATTTTAAGCATGCAAGAAATTGAAAATGAATGTGTGAGATAATTACTAGCATATAAGTGTTTATTCTAACTTTGAAACATAGTACAATGTTGGTCCAAATGATAGTGTATACAAAGATTACAAAATAGAGTTGATAGTGTCACTACTATACTACTAAATCAAGAGTCTTTTAAGAACTATGTTGATAGTTTCAACCTAGTCTTTCAGACAAAAGATAGAATACAAAACTAGGTCAATATGGTCAACCTAGTTTACTATATGGGGGAAATTTTAAAGACTAAAAATTATGAGAAATAAAAATTTAATGAATAATAGAAATGACAGAGAAAGAGAGAAAATAAATTTGATGGGTTGGAAGATGCAAAGGAAAGTGAGATTGTAGTTAAAGTGCCTTGATTTTTACTTGTAAATTATATCAATTGTGTCTATTTGGTCAACCTAGTTTTGTAATTCCTTATTTGTTAAAACTTGTGAAGAATACTATGTTAATAGTGTCAACCTAATATGTTTTCTAGAAGTCTAAAAGTGTATTGTGTTGAGTAGGTCGACTTAGTAGCCTTTATGGAAGTGAAAAAATATTTTTTTTTGACCTATCTTACTCAATAGCCTATATCTAATGAACACCTACACAAAAAGAATGGATCCATATTAATGTGACTTTATGTTAAACCTGTACATAGAAGTTAGAAACTATACTGGCACTATTAACCTAATATCATAAATATAGAAAAATAATAAATAAAATGATAAAATAATAAAAAATGTGAAATAAAATTTGTAAGGGTTAGATTCATGTTAGGTTCACTAGAATGTATGAAATCATAAATGCATCATGTCTATAAATAAATTCTAACTTAAAGAAGATAGATCATACTTACACTTTCGATTGGGGATACATCAGATAATCATGAACATGACCAATATGGGGATCCATTAGACCTAATTAGGGGATATCTTAACATAATAAATAATTATAGGGAGGGTTCCAAAGCCTCCAATCAAGCACAATCATACAATAACCCTAGCTAGGTCCTATGTTTTCATATTTCACTAAAATAATAATAAGTAAATAAATCTAATCTAGTGTTCACCAAAGCTTGTGGCACAATATGATGGTTAGTAAACAAATAAACATGCATATCATAATATCAATTAAGCCATGTATGATTAAGACCCTAATACATGGAGAATTATATTAATATTATTTGAAGCCAATACTTATTCTACTTTATCTACTAAAGAGAGGAGGAAATTTAGAGAATACTTACTTGAAAGATGAAATTGTTGAGACTCAATCTTTCCCTTGGAAAAAGGGGCTATACAAGAGGTTTTGGTTTGTAAGGATCACTAATAAAGGACAAATCATCCAATACTTCCCCACAAGACTAGATTTTCCAAGTAGAAACCCTAAGCTCAGACTCATCGAGTAAAATGGTAGAAGAGAAGATTTTAAAAAAGTGAAAGTAAATAATAACTCTTGTCTATTTATAAATAATTATGAAATGATCTTGTATATATAGGTAGATTTAACCATAATCCATTTTGAAATTTTTACCTAATAAGGTTGACCCAGTTGACCTGGTAATATTGTGGATAAAATTTCATTAGGTTATGGGCTAGGTTGGCCAAGAGCCAACCTAAACCCTAAATGAATTTGACCTAAAATAGTACATGTCAGCCTAGTTAATCTAGTACTATAAATAGTTGAAATGGGCTTAAGGTGAGGAAAATAGATATGAAAGGTGAGAAATGATGGAAGAGTATGTCAAAGAGGAATAGTAGCTTACAGAATGGTTTTTAGGAGCTAATTAGATTAGTAATAAGTGGCAATAATGGACAAAAATATTATAAAGTACCAATGGTCTACCCACCACTTTCCTAATACACATTTTAGGGTGTGAATTTATAAATATTGAGTCTTGATAGGTTATTTTAAGATATAAAGCATCAGTAGTTGATAAAAGTTGAAAATATAATGTGTGTACACATGTCACATCTTTAAAAACTACCCTCAAGTTACTAAACATTAATCATGAAGATGTAGCCTACAAGTTATTCCATTTCACCTTGCTTGATGTGTCTTACGATTGGTTTTTCAGACTACTTAATGATTCAATTATAATTTATAATCAATTGAGTGGCATGTTCTTAACCAAATTTAGTTGGGTGGTAGCCATATTATTCTTAATTGGTGACCCCAACATAAATGGTTATGATATTAACCATTATGATGGGACAAAGGGAGATAATATCACATGGGACACAATGTCCCCTCATTTTTAGGATCTATATGGTTGAATATAATGGATTATATTATCTTGGTGAGCAATACCAATTAACCATCAAAAGTTTAATCTACTATGTGTTGTCTGAGAAACATTACTGATGTTTGCTTAATTCATTTCTTACTCATTCACATTATAATAAATGGAAAAAATATTCATCACAAAAAAGATAAAATTAGAGTAAGAGTAGGGTAGTAAATTGAGTGGTTCTTTGACTAAAACAAGATTATTAATACTAAAAATCAAAAGCATGTCTGATCACAATTATACCATTATGTATGAGGTATAGTTATAACACAAATTGAAGTAACTCAATAAATAGGATTCATAAGAATTAAATGAACATATTACCCTAAATTTATTTAAAATAAAATCATATTAAATCCATGTAGTTATTGAACACAGTGGCTTGACACAACTTCAAATTAAATAGAATGGAAATTCATAACAAATTAGACTAGCTATTGCATAATATATTTTCATATTAATTAACAAATAAGCATTGGAATTTATTCTTAAAATTAATAAAAAATTTCCATCAAGGAATGAATGAAATTACTAAATAATAACATGAATTTCAAACTAGACTATTATTTATTTCAATGTTATTACAAAATCATTTAAGTGTGTCCTTTAGATAGACAATCACAAGCCAAAACAAAACAATAAAAAGAGAGGACTAAACCTATCACAATTTTTGTAGAGTTTTGGTGCATAACATATCCCCCATTTTTATAATAATGAGGACTACATTTTATATAAAAGAGAATGTGAATTATCTTAAGTAGCACAAGGATCCCATCTCTTACCATGATTGCCACTCCAAGCTGCTATGACATCATTCAATTAGAATATTCCCTCCATTCTCAAATGAAATCCAAATTATATTTGTCTTTTCTCCATAGTTTTGAAACCTATCTAAATACAATGATAAACCCACTTCTCCATTTTGGGCCAATTATTTTGAATGATTATTCTATTCAGCCCACCTGGCTGAATATTTAGGTAAAAAATCCACTAGTTCTCTAATTATGCCTTCCTTGAATAGTTAGACCCTTTAAAATCTATCCAAATTTATTATTCTATTACTTTCCTTAATTTGGGCCATTCTAGTATTTTGAAGGGACATAAAATTTAAGCATGTGCCTTTCTATGATGGCTCTGTTAATTGAGTTGTTTAGGTTCATCATCTTTTATATCTTTGGGCTCTCTTTTCCACTTAGTGCTCATCTATAGTCTTGGACATGTTCCTCAGCCATGTTAGCTTCCTCTCAAGTCCCTAGGTCCATTTGTCTTATTTTTTGTCCTCAAGATCTTCTCTATTGGTGATGTGGATTCTTCCCAATTTCACATCTTTTTCATTTATTAGGTTATTACCTTTGCCCTCCAGGTCCCACTTTTCTACTTGGTAGATTTTCATCACCCCTAGGATTTACTTTGATATTTAACTCTATCATTATTGTGTCCATGTGGGTTATTCTCAACTTTCTAGGCTCTTCATGATCTGAACTAATGTTATCATCACTCTAGGATCTTGAGTTCTCAAGAATGTGCCACATGGCATCTTCTCAAGGCCTTAAAGCCATGGACCATTGTAAATGTCATTCAAATTCTAGGTTTTTGGTAAAATACTATAATATCACTAAGGTGTTTAGGTTATAAGCTTTTGATATTCTAATCTTCTAGTCTAATTCCCTAATGCCTCTAAAATTTTAAACTCTAAATATGGTGCAAAATGATACCATCTTAAGCCCCTAGGGATTTAAAAAGACTTGGTATTTTTTTAAATGACTTTAAAGACATGCATCAATGATATTTGGATACATGTAAGGATTTTGGGGACCCAAATAAGTCTTTAAAACCTATATAAAGATAAGTCAACAAAATAAATAAGGCAAATGAAGTCATTATTAAGTTATCCAAAAAATGAGAAAATCCACCAAGGTGTAAAATAAAGGCCAACTTATGAGTTTAGACACAATATAATTCATCATTCCACATCAATGAATTCACATCATCTTCAAATATTGAATAATTTTTGAATATCCAACTCAAAAACCAAATATCTACTAAGTCTTTATAATGGGAAATTAAAAAGACTTGGTCATTTTCAAATTGAAATGAAACATTTTAGAGGTATAATCTAGGCTAGGTAGATCAAACATGGAACTTATTATGTTCAAAATATATAATCTAAACTTGGTTATTATTAATGAATCATTCAGATGATAGAAATTCACATCTATGAACCTACAAACCAAAGATCAAGCCACAATAAGAGGGTCCCTATTTTAAATTTGATAATTGGGAATGTTAAAATTTATAAATGGTGACCTCTATAGGGAGAATGTTACACAACATTAAAAATATATATTATAAATCTTCACACCTAGAAAACAATCAAAAACTATAAATAATTCATTAGAAAAAAAATATGAATTCATTGAAGTCTACTTCAACATGTGACATACTAAGTTCCAGTTCATCCTTATACCATTAGTGTATGTAAAATTGATTGGTTCTTTTATAGATCTTAAATTTACATGAAATTATTCAAATATATTTAAGTAATCAAAAATTTTGAGAGGGCTAATATTAATTATTTAGCTAAATGGGAATGGCATGGGCATTGCTCTATTTCCATCCAGGCATCTATAGCCCTGATGGAGATACCTATGGTCCTATTTAAGCCATTACTTTATTGTTAGCCAGTTTGAAAATCTTGTGATAGAGTTGAATCACCCTTTTGAGGAAGAATTGGATTCTACATTTTTGTTTAGTTTCCTTTAAAATTTTCATTAAATTTTTTTATAGTTCTATCCATTGAGGGTTAGGAACCAAGCCAAAGGTATAATGATAGACTCAAAAAATTTAGATTACTCAGATAAATTTAAAAAGGATTAGTGCTTCCATTTTTTTGAGTTATTCAATTAAGTGTAATTGATGGTTTAGACAAGAAAATAAATTATTCTAAATCCACAATTTATGTTTCAAATCATTAGGCTTAAGACTTCTAAAAATGTACAAAAGAATTGATTTCAATTTATGGAGCTATTCGATAATGACTAAGTATGATATAACTTATGAAATATGAATGATCTTCATGAAATTATTCACCACTTACAGTGACTAGCCCAAAACAACTCATGAATACCTCAATTTCAACATATTATTTTTTCATCTTCTACTTCTTTTCAAACCTAGTTTTGATGCAATGATATATGTGCACATGTTTTATTTTCTAGGTAGAATTATAGTTAATGGGTTGCAAGGGAAGATCTAAAATAAAAATGCTAAGAGACCACCTCTAATGAAACTAATTTCTCATGATATGGTAAGTCATTATCCTTAATCAATTTTGATTTAGAGAAAAACACTAAAAAAAACCATGGCTTAGATGAAATAAGCCAATTCAAATGAGTTGGGGGAAAGAAATAGAAAAAATCAAAGAAAAAATTACCAAACATCAGAAAATAAACCTAAACTAAGAAAGCATGAAACACTATACAATATATACATGTAGTAAACCTAATTATTCTCATTTTAAAATGGTGTTAGATGGAGTAGATAAGAAGTAATGCTTTAGAAATTTTTCATTGATTGGTAGTTGTAGGTCATTCCCTTGTATATCTTTCAATCTAAAATTATTATGTCTTGGTAATTCTACAACTTGATAAGGACTGGTCCAAATAGTACTTATCTTAGAATGTTGGCCTTTCTTCTCATGGACTTTTCCCCATAATAAAACCTAGTTCAAAATGTGATAATGAATCTATGGTTGGCTGAAGAGTTTGGATTTATGATTCTAATGAAGTCTAAGCCCTATTGAGAAAAAGGATGTTCCTTAATTATTGGTTGAAGTGGCATACTAGCATGAGTCTCCCTTTTTTAAAATGTTTGATAGGGATGATAAAATATCACATAAGTATGAGCATCCTTGAATAATGTTAGCCAATAATAACTAGCCCTTAAAATGTTGTTAGTTATCACACTACCAAAAATATGGCCACTACCTTTTTTATCATGGATAGAAGTCATGACATCTAGTGCTTCCTCTTTAGTTAAAAATATTATGAAAATACCTTCATGATTTCTATGGTACATAACACCTTTCTTTACCATGTAGTAAGAAACCTTATATTGAGGTATAGTGTGAAAAATTATTAATTTAATGTTAATGTTATTAGATTTGTTAATAGGTTTATTTATAAGTTAGTGTGTAACTATATGGATAATATGGTAATATATTATATTGTCACATTGGTTTGGTTTTATTATTAGGAGATTGGAGGTTGTTAGTTGAGATATTGAAGGGATATGGATATCCCTACTTACATGGTAGACATTCCTTATATATTTATAATGTGTTTGAATATAGTAGTAGTAATAATATATCGTGTTTTTATTTTATTCTTTATGTTCAACTTTATTTTTATTCTTATTTGATAATGAATAACTAAACTAGATTTATTATCTAGTATCAGAGCATCTTAAATCCTGTGCTTGTGATGAGTTCAATTTATGTCATTTCCAAAATGAAAGAAAAATGAGGGCATAATCACTAATCAATGTCGAGCTCTAACACACAACTTAGTCAACTCATAGAATTAGGTTCAATGTTTAGGTATTTATGAGTAGAATAAAATAGGTGGAAAATTTTACTATAGAAAAAAAATGAGAGACAATAAGTAGATTGGTCATATTCTTTTGTGTTGCATTCTGATTTGAGCAATCTCAGTCATCACCATTATTAAATACTTCTAGTGTATTTTTGGTTTTATGTTTCTTGTGCCTACCATTTTCCACTATAATTTGAGAAGGATAAAATAAAATCATAGTGATTATCACTTTATTTTTAAAAGGTGTTCCCACAAATTATATTTATAGATTCAGTTTTTTACTATAGAAATGTCAACATCATAAACTATGCATTTAATCTCATATAGTTTTTTTTTTTATGTTTCTTGTTGTATATATGTTGATCTGATCTATATTGGTCAAGATATACCTATCATCATTAGTAAAAAATACATACTTGAGCACATTATACACCAAGCTCTATCTCACCTATCATTAATATGCAAATCTGAGTTCTATTTAGCATAGTCCAACATGTGTCTTTGGGACTTGGCATTGAATTATCCCTACACTAGGTAATGACTCCACTTAATGTAACATATATATCATGCAACACTAGTCACCTGATCTCCACTCACCATTGGAGCTCAAATAATATTTCAATCTATTAGTGTCATACATCTCAAATTGCCCATGCCTCACAACAAGCCTACCAAATTTCCTACTACTTCGACATTCCAAACTATAGTTTTATATGGTAGATACATTAATTTTTGAGTCTTTTTATAGTTTTATAATATATTTTAGGTTTAATTATTTATATAGTCTATAGTTTGTGTCATATAAGTCTTAGAAAAAATAGAGAGAGAGAGAGTTTTGTTTAAGTCTAGAAAATATTTATCGTTACATGTAAATTTATGTTCATAAGTCATAGGGTCCATTTTATTAATATTGATCTTTGAGTCATGTATGTATGTCATTTTTATATAATTGTCAAAAATTCAAAAGTGTTAATTTTTATGTTATATAGAGTCATTTTAGACTGTCAAAATCCATAGGTTTCAAAATTAGTTTTATATGTTTTGGATTCATTATAAACTTTATAGACATATAGATGTTTTAGTGTTTAGAGTCATTAGTCATATTGTCAAAATAAAAATTATTCAAGAGTAATTTTATATGTTAGGTCGTTTTGTCAAAATTCCTACATCATATAGAGTCAAAAAAGTAAATAAAAGATCCTCATAGATGTATTTTTGCTTGTATGTAGCATCCACATTATGGGGGTTTTCCAATTTATATTGAAACAACCAATAGATAACCTGTTAAAACCATCAGAGCACATGTTGATTCCATCAAATGAGTAAGAAGCTTCATCTACTTGAAGAAGGAGGAATAGGAGGTTGGAGGTCTTTAAATGACCTCTCATCAGTCACCAATGATGGGGCCACACCATTGATTTGGTGACATTTGTTTGTGTGAATAAGAATATAAGAGCATTCTTGTTCATATGTGTGGTGTGATTTTATCTTTTTTCAATTGTGTGTTTTCATTTCATTACTTTTTAAAATATCTTCTGATATTTATAGAAAAGGGAGAGTGTAGATATAATGGAATGTGGCAACCAATTGTATAGGAGGGAAACTAACTATAGATAACCCAAGACTGCCTTACTTCTTTATGGATATGACCCCCAGTGACATGTGCGTATGGTCACATAAAGTAAATATGGGATGAATTCTTTTACATAATAATGGTCATGTGTAGTAAGATTTCATCAGTAGTATGCAGACCTAAAAGTATGCATTAGCATATGACTTTGGTAATGTAAATTCTTGAAGATGTATATTATCCCCATGCTCACATTAAATGGTTGTAGATAGGAATAATAAAGTTCACAAGTGGGTAAATATTTAGGTATAGTGTGAAACATTCTTAATTTAATGTTAACATTATTAAATTTATTAAAATGCTTATTTGTAGGTTAGTATGTAATTGTATGGATAATATGATAAGATATTATATTATCACATTGGTTTGGTTTTATTATTAGGATATAGGAGGTTATTAATTGAGATATTGAAGGGATATATATATATCCCTATTTACATGGTTGACATTCCCAATATATTTGAAGGGAAAATTTTACTGTAGAAAACAAATGAGAGAGAATAAGTAGATCGGTCATATTATTTTGTGTTGCATTCTAATTTGAGCAATCTCAGTCATCACCATTATTAAATACTTCTAGTGTATTTTTGGTTTTATGTTTCTTGTGCCTACCATTTTCCACTATAATTTTCGGAGGATAAAATAAAATTATAGTGATTATCACTTTATTTTTAAAAGGTATTCCCACAAATTATATTTATAGATTTAGTTTTTTTACGATAGAAATGTCAACATCATAAACTATGCATTTAATCTCATATAGTTTTTTCTTATGCTTCTTGTTGTATATATGTTGATCTGATCTCTATTGTTCAAGCTATACCTATCATCATTAGTAAAAAATACATACTTGAGCACATTATACACCAAGCTCTATCTCACCTATCATCAATATGCAAATCTGAGTTCTATTTAGCATAGTCCAACATGTGTCTTTGGGACTTGGCATTGAATTATCCCTACACTAGGTAATGACTCCACTAAATGTAACATATATATCATACAACACTAGTCACCTGATCTCCACTCACCATTGGAGCTCAAATAATATTTCAATCTATTAGTGTCATACATCTCAAATCGCCCATGCCTCACAACAAGCCTACCAAATTTCCTCCTACTTCGCACTCCAAACTATAGTCTTATATGGTAGATACATTAATTTTTGAGTCTTTTTATAGTTTTATAATATAGTTTAGGTTTAATTATTTATATAGTCTATAGTTTGTGTCATATAAGTCTTAGAAAAAATAGAGAGAGAGAGAGAGAGAGTTTTGTTTAAGTCTAGAAAATATTTATCGTTACATGTAAATTTATGTTTATAAATCATAGGGTCCATTTTATTAATATTGATCTTTGAGTCATGTATGTATGTCATTTTTATATAATTGTCAAAAATTCAAAAGTGTTAATTTTTATGTTATATAGAGTTAGTTTAGAATGTCAAAATCCATAGGTTTCAAAATTAGTTTTATATGTGTTGGATTCATTATAAACTTTATAGACATATAGATGTTTTAGTGTTTAGAGTCATTAGTCATATTGTCAAAATAAAAATTATTCAAGAGTAATTTTGTATGTTAAGTCATTTTTTCAAAAGTCCTACATCATATAGAGTCAAAAATGTAAAAAAAAAGTTCCTCATAGATGTATTTTTGCTTGTATGTAGCATCCAAATTATGGGGGTTTTCCAATTTATATAGAAACAACCAATAGAGAACCTATTACAGCCATCAGGGCACATGTTGATGCCATCAAATGAGTAAGAAGCTTCATCTACTTGAAGAAGGAGGAATTGGAGGCTAGAGGTCTTTCAATGACCTCTCATCATTCACCAATGATGGGGCCACACCATTGATTTGGTGACATTTGTTTTTGTGAATAAGAATATAATTGCATTCTTGTTCATATGTGTGGTGTGATTTTATCTTTTTTCAATTGTGTGTTTTCATTTGATTACTTTTTAAAACATCTTCTGATATTTATAGAAAAGGGAGAGTGTAGATATAATGGAATGTGGCAACCAATTGTATAGGAGGGAAACTAACTATAGATAACCCAAGACTGCCTTACTTCTTTATTGATATGACCCCCAGTGACATGTGTGTATGGTCACATAAAGTAAATATGGGATGAATTTTTTTACATAATAATGGTCATGTGTAGTAAGATTGCATCAGTAGTATGCAGACCTAAAAGTATGCATTAGCATATGACTTTGGTCATGTAAATTCTTGAAGATGTATATTATCCCCATGCTCACATTAAATGGGTGTAGATAGGAATAATAAAGTTCGCAAGGGGGTAAATATTTAGGTATAGTGTGAAACATTCTTAATTTAACATTAACATTATTAAATTTATTAAAATGCTTATTTGTAGGTTAGTATGTAATTGTATGGTTAATATGATAGGATATTATATTATCGCATTGGTTTGGTTTTATTATTAGGATATAGGAGGTTATTAGTTGAGATATTGAAGAGATATATATATCCCTATTTACATGGTTGACATTCCCTATATATTTTTTATGTGTTTCATTATAGTACCATTAATAATATAATGTGTTTTTATTTTATTCTTTGTATTTAGATTTATTTTTATTATTATTTGACAATGAATATATGAACCATATAAATTACCTTCAACCATAATTCTCTTTTATTTTTCCTATCTAGGTTAGCCTATGGAGCACCATACAAAAAGTAATGAGTAATAGAGTCATACCAAGGGATGTGTTTCTATTCAAATTGATTCACTTGGACAATAATAATACCAGGTTAAATTTTAAATACTAATCATGATATACCTTGACCTTGAGCTAGCTTCATGGGCCTAACCTCAATGTCATAATTTTGAATTTTGAGACCCAACATCCTCTTCTTTCTCCAAGTTTATTTTACCCTAATAACATTTTGTTAATAGGATCTGTAGCCATAACATAAAATTTATTCCTTAAGATGTCATTTTTTAATTTATTTACTACCTTTACCAATGAATAATCTTACTTATCCAAAATAGGGTACTTTAATTTAACTTTCTTCAAATTGGTGTTAATGAAAGATATGGGATGCTCTCCATATTCTATTTTTTAAGTAATGATGATATCAATGGTATGACCAGATGTAAATGAATACAAGTAAAAATATTTTTCATAATCTGGGTTGACCAAAATAGGGACATGTATTATGTCAACCTTAATTTTTTCAAAGGCTTTCTTTGAGATAGGCACCCACTCAACTTTAGCTCCCTATTTTAACAAGGAATTAAAGTGTTTAGTTATCTCAATAAATTTTGAAATGAATTTATTAAAAAATTAATTTTACCAAAGAATGATTTTAGTTCCTTATAATTTTTTGGTAATTGAATTTTATAAATGGCATTAGCTCTTTTAGGGTCAATTGACATGCCTTGTTTCTAATTACCTGACCAAAGAGCTTACCTTAAGTTACACACAAAATAAATTTATTTGGATTGAGTGAAATAACAAATTTACATTTGAATTTAAATATATTGTGTAGTTGTATCAAATGGTTTTCTTTGTATTTATAAAAACTATTAAGTCATCCACAATCACAATAGTGTAGTTACCAATCAACCCTTCAAACATTATGTCCATGGCTCTTTGGAAATTAGTGCTAGCATTGATAAAACTAAAGGGAATTGTATTGTGAGAAAAAATGCCCCAATTTATGGTGAAGGTTATCTTAGATCAAACTTCCTTGTTAACCAAAACTTGGTTTTAGCCTAAGAACCCATTTAGGAAAGACATCATCTCAGATCTGCTGACCTTTTAGATGACTTTATCTAAGGATGACAATCGATAATTATCCTTGTATGAATCTTGATTCAAATTTTTGAAGTCAAGTAGAGGTGAATTTATCCATTTTTATTTCTAATTGCTACTAAATTAGCTACCCAGGTTTAATGTCTTATTGAAAAAAATATACCATCTGATAGCAATTTCTAAAATTCCTTAAAAATGAGTAGCTCAAGAATAGGATTGGTTAGTCTATGATGTTATTTGAATGGATTCTTATTAGGTTGTAAGGGAATATTATGCATCATGACATTGTGATTAAACACCTTTGAGTAACCATAATTTCAAGCAATGATGTCTTGGTAATAGATTAACATCATTTTCAATCTCTACATTTCTTCATCATTGCATTTTGGACCTATAGTGATGTTTTAAGGCTGATCAGGGATCCCCACATTAATAACTCATGAGCTTTGATTGGGTCAAATAGATATTTTAGGCCTTTTACATTCCTTTAAAGGTTAAATAACCTTTCCAATTATATCATTCCCTTTGGGATTTAAATGTCCTTAAGGCTCACAACTCCATCAAAATCACAATATCCTTCATTTAGGTTATTCTTCTCATCCTCATCAACTACCTACATTTCAAAAATATTGGAATTAGAAATGATATCCAAAATTTGCCTATCATCATCAAACACTCAAAAAAAATTCACATTATTTGGCATAGATGGACATGAAACCAATTCATTTTTTTTTGTAAATCCATATTATCCAAAGATGTAAGGTTAGCAACAGAGACATCTAGTGAGTATGACATGGCATTGTAAATTCTAAGAATAAAAACAATTTTAAATGTATTGAAGGATTCTATCAAATCCCAAACATGATGCCTATATTTCTTCAAAAGATAAATCTTACATTAGAATATATTCCCTACCTAATTAACAACTATTTTATAATCACCATACACATTTTATTTATGGACACCGTACCTTATTAAAAAATATAGTCCCAAGATTAGTCCCTTGTATTATGTTATGTCATTAGTATATGCAATTATAATTTATATGTAGCTACATGTTTTTTTACCATAGGGATCGATAGGTATAATACATGCTCCTAACCATTGTTTAGATCGAGCTCCATCAAAATATAAATACCACATACCTGAACTTTGATCTCATTTGATTCACTTATTCCTTATCGGTTTGGTGGTTAGATTATATACAACTAAATTTATGGGGGAAACATTGAATTTTTTATTGACTATATTATATTTTTTAATCATTAGCTACATTCATGGCTCTTTGTCAATCCTTATATTAATTATCTACTCCTCTCCATGATAACCACATATGGGAGAATTATGTTTCCATATAACTATTAAGAGATTTAGATCAATATCTACTTAATATCATGTTATATTCATATGGGATTTCAACCACTTGTATGTCTATGAACTGCTACATTCTTAGTTTATCTTATAATTACATATGAACATTCAATAATTATACTAAAACCCTAGCTTTAGACTTATCTAATTGGACCATTACCTTATCTAATTTTATAAGGACTAGTCATAGTTTCTTTTAAATCCCTACAAGATTGACATTTGTTAAGGTAACTAAATCACCATGTAATTGTGTTGATTCTTGACAAAGATTTAGGTTGTAAATAGGAGGGGTGGAACCTGAATATTGGATTTGTGTATCAAAACATTAGTTTTTATTTCAACCATATTTTTGTCTAAGTTATCATGTCTATAAGAGACTTAAGGAGTAAATCCATTTATTCAGTAATTTGTTCCAATTTTTAGAGGTTTATATTAGATTTTATCCTTTTTATATCTTTGCCTATGTTATATCTAGACTTACTAATAGTAGGTTTATTGTTGCATAATTTTAGTGGGGGTGGATCATTTCTAGCTTTGGATCAGAAGGCATACAAACTTTGTTGGGTGGTGTTGAGGTTGTGAAGGGTTGGTATTCCCTAATCCTAAGGGTATAATTTCCCCTCTAGAACTACTACATAACCTGAATATCATTGGTATTATTTTTAGGATCATTATATCATTCAATTTGGATACATACTTATTGAGATCAGGGGTGAATCATTTTTTACAACTTTCTTTCACAAGTAATTTATCATTCCTTGAATCATCATAGTAATATAAAGATATAACAATGCATAAAGAGTCATTCACATAAGCATAACACAAAATGACACATATGAGTGGGAAACCCTATATGGGAAGATAACCCACTGATAATTTCAATGAAATATAGTCTTATAAGTCAAAAGATAATAATTTGGTGAAGCACCAACTCCACATGGAGCACCAACCCCAGCTAACCAAGCACCAACTTGAAAGGAGGTACCAACCCCTTAGATGAATCAACACCAAGTAAACCACATTATTTATTTGATAATATTTAGAACACTTTATTTCTAAACCAAATAATTATGACCACCTCTTCATCTCTTCACATTCTTATCCCCCCCAAACTGCCTTCTAGGTCTCTTTGCTCAACTGGGTTTCTTTAAGATAGATTAAGTCATATAACCTTGATCCTCATCTATATTACCCATGTTGGATATTCATGATAGATTTTAAATACCCATATTATTGTGTAAAATACCTCCTTTAGCTCTTCAAATTATTATATCCTTCACTTTCACACCCATTTACTCTAACTTCATAATTAGGCTTATTAGGCCTTATTCTTATACTAGGATCTTGATCATACATCTCTTGGTAATCCAAACACAATTAAAAACACATATTATAAATAAAATAGTCATTAATACATTAAAAAAAATGAATAAATAATAACATTAGGTCATCCTTAGCTCAAATGGACCAAATCCTACTTTAGGCCTTAAAGATACCTAATTCAATTAGGCCTTCATTAGTGCACATTACCCTTTGATCTCCTTGGAACACTTTAAAAATTCATGCATGGAATAAAAAATTCATATTAAAATTAAGTATACCCCTAATAATTTAATGTTATTTCTATGACATGTTTTATCTCCAATCACCACTTGAAGCATGCCATTAGTATTATTTACATAAGCATTCACACACATAGAAAGGTATGTCTTGAACAAATGAATATAGCACAATGTTTAGCTACATAATAATGATAATAAATAATATGAAAATAACATAAAATACATTAAATAATTCACCAATTGAATTATATTTCATTTTACATGGTAAAAGGACTCAAAAATACTCTTATAACTTACTCATTTAGAACTATTAGTTTTCCTTGAAGACCAGTCATGGTGACTCAGAACTCCAACACCTATATAGACAACTTAAATGAATTTTGATACATTTAAATTATCCTATGATATAATTATACCATTCTTAGATATAATTAAAATATTTTCAAAAGGCAATATTGGTCTTATAGACCAATCTCATAACCTTATATCTCATTATCTCATCTGAACCAAACTGGTCAACTTGTGAGCAAGTTTTTCACTATAACCACTAACCTACAAAACTTATACCAAAAATTAGCATGTCTTAAAAGTAATTAAAAATATATCCATGCAATTTTATTCATCTCTATTTCATGATAACACATCCCTAATCACCTTATCATTGTTGCTTATATTTCTCACTATTTCCACCATTAGGCCTCTTAGCAACTGGTCAACTTGGATGATAGGTTTAACACACCTAAAGGATATAACCTATTAATAAACAAACATGGAAATAAAATAAAATTATAAACCTTATCAATCTAATTATTTTTATACTTTTATTGGTCAACTCTGATTGCTACATCAAATCTCTAACAAATGTGTACTTTCTTATTGGGTCTACTCACACACCAAACAACTCAATCACACCTAGAGGTGCTTGGGATATTTGAATACAATATATAATAATTTATATCATAATTTAAGACCATTATATGCTGTTTTGATCAACATATTTAACATCATGTCCTTATTAGGGCTTTAGGGGGGTTTAAACTTATTTCCACTCTTAACAATCATGCATAAGCATAACCCCTTAATCCAAAAACTAATTCTTATAATTTTTATCTAGGAACCTTCCCCATATACCATGAATATATTAGGTTATCATTTAGAGGTTACACATTCCAATTAACACTTAAAAGTCCTTATCGGGTTTGCATGCCTTCATTTTGTGTACTTAAGAGACCTTAAAACCACTTTTCATGCCTTTTCTTACAAACCATGACCTAAAAATTTGTGAACATGATTTAAAAAACATTTCATACATATGAAAAAAACAAATTTTCCATAATTTCCTTAAAAATAGACCTTGATACCCCATTAGGCCACACTCTATCTTTTTGTTTACTTAGACCTTGACCTGCAAACCATATTAGGCCTTGAAATTGACCTTCATGCTTATTTCCATGCACTCTACACCTTTCTCACATAATCAATAAAATTAATACATTCTTAAACATTATCATACATTATTAATATGCCTTGACAATAGATCATGATACCTCATTAGGCTAGGTAGGGTCTAGGTGTACACTTGGTTTGAAGGTCTAAAAATTATTCTTAAATATTTAAAAATTGAAAGAAAGGTATGTAAAGGTTTGAAGTCCAATTTGAAAGATATGAAGTTAAATTTAGTATTTTTGAGGTTAAGATAATTTAAGATAAGAAGGAGCGTGAAGGAGAAATTATGTTCCTAAATTCCAAATTGGAGTGTATATCCTCAATCCTAAAAGGTAAGGAAGAAGAGTGCTCTAAGTTGATTATAGAAATTAAGTTTTTGAATGATGAATTGGAGAAAACTTTGAGTAAGGATAAGTATTTTACTAAGTATGAAAAAAGCACAAATGATCTTGACAATTTGTTGATGAATCAAAATTCTTCAAGTGATAGAACAGGTTTGGGTTTCATTAAGAATCCCTTAGTAATATCTCAAGTAAAGGAGCAAAGCATTGAAGAGGAGAAAGAAAAATCTATAAAAATCAATACCCAAGGTAAGGGTGTTCTCTCTAACAAGATAAGATAGCCTAATTCCATAAATTATTTAAACTTTAATGGATACTATCATATTTATTATGAGTTTGGTCATAAGGCCAATAATTGTAAGATAAAGGCTAAGAAAATCAATCTACCTAATCCTATGAATGAGATAAAATGCTTCAAGTGTTTGGAGATGGGACATTTAGATAATCAATATCCAAAGAAGATAAAGTAAGGTGAGTCTACTCTTAAGAATATAACATGTTTCAATTATCAAAGGACTAGTCACTTAGCTAAATTTTTCTAGTATCAAAGAAGGATTGCATGTTTTTATTATAAAGGATTTGGTTATATTTCTAAATTTTGTAAGAAAAACGGGACTCTTAATCAAGACAATACCAATCAGGCTTCAAGTTTTCAAGAAAGGAAGAACAAAGTCTTATATAGGCCAAAGGAAGAAAAGAAATTAATAGTTGATATGTCTATAGATCAGGATTGTGTGTTTTCAAAGGTGGTGAGTGAATCTTTCATTGAATAATTTTCATTATTTGCTAATGTTTTCAATGAAGAGATCAAAAATAATGAGACGTTTAAGGAAGACAAAGACAACCTTAAGATAAGTATGGATCATTCTGCAACTATAGATAATGATATTTCCTATATAGATCAATCATTAACATACCTTGAAAAGGTCAATTTAGTTGATAATATAAATCAAGACATTTTTTTACATTTGTTTCCTTTTCAATTCTAAGAGAGGAGGAGAAAATTTTAAGAATAGAAGAGGTAGTCATAGGCAAGTCAAAGAAGAAAAAGAAGAAGAATATGATTGTATTAACCAAAGAGGAAGAAGAATATGAGAAGATGTGGGCCACTCCAAGATTCACACTATTCTAAATTAGTCTTGAGGGATTCGATATCTCTATCTATGCTTCACAAGAGACTCCTGTAGGTGAAGAAGTAAGATTGTTTGTTCAAGAGGTATGTTCAGGTCTCATGGTCCTAAAATGTCTTTTTGATCAATTTTTGATGCCTTCATTGAATGATGATTTAAAGGGTAAGGAAGAATTATCTTGTATTATTTATTGAGGAATATTTTCATAAGTCATTCCCAAGTGGTTTAAGGTCTTGATATGCTTAGATGTGTGTTTTATGGTCAAAAGTCTAAGTTGACCATTTTTGGTAGTGATGACTGCCTAGAAAGTGCCAGGATAGCTCATATAGTGTTCTAAGGTGGATACATGCTTGATAATAAGTGATTCAATTTGGTTTTGGTATGTCAAATGAGTAAATATAGTTTGTAAATGTTGATGAGGTGCTCAAATGTGATTTTGACCATTTGGTCAAGGTGCCTACCATAGGTTTTAGTCTGTATGCACAAAATGCATGGTTTCAAAGCTCATTTGAATAATGAAGATTTATCATGAAGTTTTTTAAGCTCAAAAATTTCTACATATGTGTTTGAGACATGCTCTAGCTGGTTTCATAGGTTGTTGAATCCTTTTGTGCTAGGTGGAGCATTTTGAGTGATCACGGGCTTATCTTCTTAAGAGCATGTGTTCGGTGGCTTAAAGGAAGTTATGGCTACCAAAGGTGTGGAGGATTTAAGTTTCACATGGTAGTGAGTTTTCGTGGTCTCCAAATGTGGTATCTAGCTCAGGTGTCTATGTTGATTGGAGGTTGAGTTTTGACCAAATGTTACTTTAAAGACCTAGTGATTTGGGCATGTTTGGAAAAGTGGTCAAACTTTGGATTTGGAGGATAGAAGCTTCAAAACTAGGTTAATGGACCAAATGGGTATCTAAATCAGCTTTTATAGTGCTATGTAAGTGAGTATAATTCATTTTATTCAAGTTTTAGCTCACTAAGAGGCCTAATTGGCTAGTAGGCTAAAGAAGGAAGTATGCTAAGAAGGATGAGTTGGAATATCATTCTTGGCATGTCTAAGGTGGCATGGTAGTGAACTTTAAATATTGAATTTAATTGTTTGAAATTATCAAGGCAAAGAGTTATGAAGTTTGCAGTGGCCAGATAGGATTGCAAGGAGTCCAAGTAGTCCTAGTGAAGAAAATGAAGATTTTTGAGAAAGTTTTCAAAATAAGGTTGGAATTTTTGGTTCTAGTTGAGCATGTTGGCCTATTATAAGTATATTTCAGGTATGGTGGTGTGCTTAAAGTGACTTTGGTGGTCTACAGGGTGCCTTGAGTGCAATGGTATGTGAGCTTGAATAGTGTTGTGGTAATCATGTTTTTGTCTAATTTGATGGTAGCTATTTTTAGAGATCTTGTAGGTGCACATGAATTTTGTAGATTAAGGGGGAGAATTCAAGGTGGAGTAGGGTCTGAGGAGGATCTATTTTTCCTTGTAAATTGGTGACAGGTCTAAGGATCTTGATGGTTCAAGAGTAGTTTCTAAGTGAGAGCATATTCCAAGGGGGAGTTATGCCTATTTGAGTTCTAATTGGTCCATTTTCAGAAGATTTCCTATAGGTAAGCATGTTTTCATGATTTTCATACGACTCATTTGCTTGTTTTCTATGGTGCTTAGTGTTGAAAAGAGTCCACTTTGTCATTTTGGCAAAGCAGGGAGAGAAAAGGAGTGTTGCCATCAATGAAAAAGGGGGAGATTATTGGGATATCAATGTTAGATGTGTCTTCATTGATTTCAAGTGGCATTAGTGATGATAAAGTGGTCTAATAGGTTAGAGTGATGGAACATGGTGGTCTAATGTACTTGGAGCAATGTGATACTTGAAAGGGTGTGTATGGGCATCCTAGGTCAATGTTTTAGGGTTGAATGGAGCTTGGTATGATGATTTTTTAATTTTTATTGATGTGTTATTTTATTAAGGGTTGAATTCATGTGGCCTTCATCAGGTATATAGTTTAGATTGTACCTTGTAGGCTTGATCTTACATGATTGCCTAAGGGTTATTGAGTGCTTTGGCTTATGTGCCATGATATGGATATTATGTGCCTAGAATATGAATTTTTGAATTTTATATGGTTATAATAGGTTAGATATATGGTTTTTAAGAGGTGGAAATTGGTCTATAAGATAGTTTGGACATTGGCCTAGTTGGCTTACATGGGCTTGTGAGGCCTTGTGAAGGGTCAATGAGTGATTTTAGGGTGTTTGACCTCATATCTACATGGTATATTATCAAATAGGTGTGTTAAGTTTATTAACCAAGTCAAAGGTTAGCAGATTAGAGATAAAGTTAGAAATGACTTCATGTGTTTTAGAGGGTGCTTAAATGGTGTATGTTGAGCTCATGAGGAAAATTCTCACATTCATCAGCTCATGTAGACTTTGAAAGGGGAGATAATAATTTTTTAAAAGTTGAGGATGGTTATTAATAAGGTTTTCCAATCATTATTTCATGTATTAAGTTCCTAATATTTATGAACAATTGCTAAGAAGGTAAGCATGTTTTATGTGCAAAAACCCTAGTCTTAGACTCGATTGGAAAGATTTTGTTTTTAGGTGATAAAAAATATAGTGTATTTATAGGATGATTATTATAGGTTTTATAGGACTACTCTATGCATATAAGTATGTGTTTGATCAATCTTAATTATTTGTGGGTCTTAGAGAAAAGTGATTCTTAATAGTAATTTTCATATTGTGAGAGATTTTTGAAAGTAACCAAGGGAAAAAATGGGTGTGAGATGAATATTATGACTTGATTCAAAAACTAATGTAATTTTTTAGGAATATTTATTTCTCTATGTCAAATTTATATGTCCTCAAAGTTTCTGAGTTGATATGAAGGAAAGGATGCCATGAGTGAAAAAGACTAGTCAGAGTGAGAAGTGGAGTTGGAAGACCTAATAAATGAGTAAGGATGGGTCTAAGATATTGGAGGTGATTTATGGATGTATTACCTATATAAATTAGATTATTATTATTCCTAGTCAATTGGAGATGATTTAATGGTTGGCTTATAGTTGACCATGATGGTTTTGCTAGTAAAAAGAACTCAGTTTAGATGTTTGAGTTTATCTGAAGGGTAGATGGTCAAATCAAGTATTATTGAGGATTAGAGAGTGTTGAGAACTTATTGAAGATATTTTTTAGTGATTTTTAGGGCTTTACCAATGTCCTTTTGGAAAAACATTGTCACACAAGTGGATCTATGCTTAATTTGTGAGGTGCCTATGACATGAGGTCTTGGTATGGTATAAAAAGCTTGTGTAGAGGATCATGGCCAACATTGGGTGACATAAATAATTCTTCCTAAAATTTTATAAAGAGATATGTCTGATAATAATTAATATTGGTATATATACAATATTTTTTATGCCCTTTTTAAGAGCTGAGTGTCAAGCTAGACAAGCAAGTATGTGTTGTTGTTTGAAGACCTTGTGTGAAGGTTATTAGGGGTCCTAGTGACCAATGTTTGTATGAGATTAAGCAGAGAAAAATGTCATTAGAATTATCATAATTTTGTGATTATATTGATTATTTTTACTATATTTATGAGTGCATATTTTAATATGATCAAAATCTTTATGAAGGGGTTATTTACTTGTGTTGAAGAGATAGCTTGGTGTTGGTGAATTGTGTAGAGTTGTAAACTTGGAGAAGAGTGTTCTTGTAGGGTTTATCTATCAGATTTATAATCACTCAAACTTCAATAATTTTTCATTTGATAGGTGTTGTGTTGGTGCTCAACATATTAGGAAAGTTGGTGCTTGGTAACCTTAGGGGTTGGTGCTCCTTGTGAAGTGGGTACTTCACTAAATCCTCATATTTTTGATCATATTATAAGACTGTAGTCCATTGATTTTCAAACTTGAGAGTGGGTTTTCTCTCCCATAAGGGTTTCCCACATAAATATTTGTGTAATGTTTACATTCATGTTTATTCTTTGATTCATCTATCTTTCATATTAATGTGATTGGTTAAGTAGGTTGAAGAGTTAGGAATTGAATTCAACCATTGTTAAACACTGATTCACTCCCCCCCTCTGAGTGGTGCATACCTCTATCATAGGCATACCCTAATATTATCATGATTTATATAATACCTTATATATGTAAACACCTAAAATTGGCCATTGATAACCTCCAATTAGGATTTTGGCTATTTTCCATCTAAAATGCACAATTTGGCCTAAAAGCACTAAAACATGCCAAATGATGTGAATCCAATATATTCAATTTCCAATTTTGGCTAGGGTATCCCTAAATGTCATAATGTAATTTATGGGCCAACTAACTTTGATCAAATCATTTTGAGTCAAAATGCCAATTTTGTACCTATGTGTTCTGGATTGTTCTTTCCTATCAAATCTTTTACACAAGACTTGTGCCTTTGTTAGTTGTTGTTGGCAACATTCTAAATGGGAATATGCATCTAACACATGTAATGTGGACTTATAATTCAAATACAATCAAATTTAGGACCAATAAAAAGACATTATAATCAATTCGGGTAATTTATGCATAATGTGCTTAATCATGCTTAAGAGCTAGTTAACCAAATCAAGACCTAATCAAAAATTCCATCGAAGCTTGTTGAATAATTTGTTTTCGAACTGAATATGGAATATCTACATCATCAAGTGACCTCATTTCTTTGGAAGACATCCATAGGCCATAAATGTCATAAATATCAAGATTCATGTCCTCCATGCCTCATCAATGCTTTCCATGATGTCGTCCATACCTCTTAATCACCCCTTCTTCCAATTCCATGATGAGGATAATTACAAACTTAATTCTAAAAATTGAATTAATCCCTAGCCACACATCTCAATCTTGAGATGTATGGTTGAGGTTGATTCTAATCAAATCCAAAAATATATAAATAAGAGGCCTCACAACATCATTTCTAATCTTAATTAGTGCAAAGTTATAATGCAGAATTGATTCCAAAAATCTTCAAGAAACTAGTGTTATAATGCCAAAATCATTCCAATCCAAGCCAAGCCACAAGCCAAAGGTGCTAAGGAGAGATGGATTTTGTCAAGCTTCCATTGCCAAAGACCTCTTGAAGCACAAGTTGAGCAAGCCACTACTACAAAGGCGTTTAGAACATCCAAAGAAGGTGAAGGAACTCTTGTATTTGATTGCTTGCCTTTTAGTTGTGTTTTTCATTTGCATTAGTTAACTAAGCTCTCCCTAGTGTCTAGGCCTAGAGATGTTATGCTATTAGTATGTTTATTTCACTTTGTTTTCATTTTGGAACTAACATAATACTAACCATCCTCTTTTGAGTCAAATTATTAGATCACATAATGGCATGCCTAGTGGGACTAGATGCATCCTACACCTAAAATAGATCCTTATGCAACCTTTAAAAACTTATTTGATCTTTTAAAACTCTTGAAAATTGGTTTTCTAACTTTTTTCCATTTTTGGTTGCCACAATTTTTAAATAGTAACTGACATCAGCAAAAATATTGATATCAGTTACTTGGCTTAACCAACGTTAGTCAAGAGAACTAACATCAGTCAGATCTTGATTGGTTGTAATTGAATTTAGTGGTATTGACCAATATCAGTCACTATGTTTTTCAAAAAACATAGACCTGAGACCTACTGTTCCAAAGTTGTTTGTTTTAAATTTAAAAGGGCTTCAAAGCTAGAAGACATGATAACAATTTTTCTATAGGATCAAGTTCAAAATTTGCTTAATACATGTTTAAATCACCTTTGCATGCTTAAAAATGGATTAGGAACCTTGTTTTGGTGATTAACAAAGAATTTACGTGTTTTTGTTAAATGTTTCAAAAGCTACAACTAAGACCAAGGAGTCAAATGAACACCACCAAATTTTTCATTTGGGTTTAAAATTAAACACACTTGTCAATTTTTTATTGCAATAGTTGTTTAGATTAATCTTATTTGGAAGAAAGATGGGTGTTGTGTGTATGCTCTTCCATTTTTACCCTATAGGGAACCCTTGGAATCAAAAATGCCATTCCTATTACAAGTATCCTAGTCTAAGGCTTAGAAAGAAAGTCATCTAAAGCACTCCCCAAAAACTTGTCAAAGTTTGGGTGATCTTAAAAATGACCCTAAAGTATTTATATTTTCATGTTTTCTTTATTTTTATTCAAACTGGCTTGCAAGGGGGAATTCATCACCTCCCACATGTTCTTTAGGGAAGCTTTTACCTAGGGTTTCATCTCTCATCATTGACTTCATTTGGATCATTTGGAGTTACACATGGGACATAGTGGCACTTTGGACATCACCCTACACTGAGCAAACAACAAGATGTGGTGGTTGAAAAAAAGGACTAGACCTTTTTGTAATAAGATGAGTGATACGGACCCAAAATCCATGCTTTTATTTTACATTATTTAGCATGAAATTCATTGTATAATTGATTCCTCTAGATATGTTCAAAACTTGCTAGTTTTAGTCAACCCCATTTTTCCATAGCCTTTCTAGGATTTGGATGATTATACTTAGTGTATTTTGGTCATTTTTAATTGATATGTTTTGAGACTAGAACTTGTTTGTTTGTTAATAAGCCATGTCAAAATAATGCATTTGTGTTGTGAAGGGTAGTGTTATGCTTCCCAAATTATTTCAAACCATTTTTACCTTTGAGTGTTTTGAAACATAACATTTACCACATCATTCAAGCATGCTTATGCCATTAGGCTACTCAATTTCTTTCAAGACTAGTTTACCACTATATCAAAACCATTTGTTTCAAACCACTTTATGTATACCATTTGGACCTTTATCTTGTGTTTTCATGTTTTCTAATATTTTCTATCTTGTTTATTCCAATCCTATTTTTCAATATTGAGTTTTCAATTAACCTTGTTAAGTGTGCATCTAAATTTTGATTGATTTCTATTTAGGCCTCAATTCATGGGGTTGTTACATATATATTTTTATTTAGGGTTGTATAGCTTTAGTTAATAGATTACCCAGATTTGAAAACTATTGTTGGTTTTTTTGTTTAGCACCTATCCTCATCATTGTTTGTGCCTTTATTTGGGAGAACATAACCTTTCTCACGGAGCCTTTTTTCTTATGACTTATGCCAAATGATCATGTTTATGTTTGATTCCATGTGTTGAGTCTATGTCAAAGTTATTTCTAAACTTGTTAGATTAAATCAAATTGCATTATGCTTATTTGTTTGATCCTATATTTTAACTCCATGTTTAGACAAAAGACCTAACAACTCAACTTTTCCTTTTCCTAGTTTAGACCTTGTTTGGAATATTTTGGCCTAGACCTTTGACATGCTAGTTTTTATTTAGACACTTAACCATTTATGTATGTGACATTTGACATTAGACATTTGATGTTAGGCTATTTTATGCCAAGTCTTAGCATAAATAATTTTAGAGATACAACTCCATTTTCAAACCACATTGGAGATACAACACCACCCCTTTGACCAAGTTAGACCAAGTTTGAACCATTTGTCCTTTGAACATAGTTTTTTTAGAGTTTTTAGAACTCTAAGTATTTTTATTTTTAGAACTTTCATCATTTACATAGATATGTCTAACTACACTTATGGTGGAGTCACTTACAATCCAACTTATGAAATAATGGCTGCACAAAATGATTTTTATGGCTTTTGTCAAGACCGAAATGATGTTAATATAGTTTGTGAGATAGATTTTATCTACTTCATATTAATCATTCATGGGAACAAAGTCATGAAGTAACTTATGATCCAAATCAAGACCTTGATTGGTATGAATAGGCTTGTGAGGAGGATTTTGAATACCTAATTATAGATAATGTTGTTTCGGATATGAATCCATACCCTCTTTAAAATAATTAGTACATGGAATACAGTCAAGAACTAGCTTATGATATAATTCATGATAGGGATGATATGGTTTATGAGGAGGACTTGGATGCTTTTGCTTATGCAAGAAATCAATTTTCATGATGTCTTTTTATTATCTAATCATCAGAATACCCCTAACTCTCTATTGGATTATATGAGCAACCAAGCTCTACAATATCTAAGGAATACCATTACCAATCCTAGATCTAGTCCTTTAGCTTATGTGAGTGATTAGGCTCCACATTGCCTAACCATTTCCATTCCTATACCTAGTCCTTTGGCTTGTGTGAGAAACTAAGATCCACAATGCCTAACCATTTATATACCATGACCTCATCCTTTGGATTGTGCAAGAAATCAAGCTCCAAAATTCCCCTTCATGATTCCTAGACCTAGACCTTTGATTTATGTGAGAAATCAAGCTCCACAATGCCCCATCATCATACTAGGACCCAATCCTTTGGCTTGTGTGAGCAATTATGCTTCATAATTCCCTATTATTACCATCTCCATACTTTATCCTTTGGCTCATGCGAGCAATCATGCTCCCCAATGCCCTACCATTATCCAACTATAAGCCATTCCTCATCTAGTACCAATCCCAACCAAACCTAAATTGATCTAATCTTTTGAAGACTAAGCTATGTTTATAACTATTATTTTCCAACTCATTAGAAACCAAGGCCAAGAGAACCAACAAATCCAAATTTTTCTATTAAAACAACCATTTATGATAAGTCAACTTATGATAAATTACCTATTGATCCTATACCAGTTGTTGAGGAATCTCACTCTATTGAGCTAGTCTGTGCTAAGTCACTTTTTAATGATTATAAGTACCTTTGGGAAAATCATTACCTTGATCATGTGCCTATTTTTCAAGAGCCTCTTATTGACAATCTAGTCTCTAAGGAGTTATATCTTGACCTATTTCCTATCCTAGAGGAGTTTCACTCTGACAAAATAGTTTTTATGGAGCCCTTTATGCCATCATAGGTGGTTACTTATCTAAAACCAAATATTTAACAAGACATAATTATAACAAAGTACCCACTAGATGAAGAATTAAAGTTAGAGTTAGGTTCTATTATTAAATTGACATCAAATTTAGCATCAAAATTATAATCAACATCAGTTTCAATATCAAATTCAGAGTCCTTTGAGTCAAAATCAGATTTAGAAGAAAAATATGTTTATGGTTGTTACAACATTAGTTACGCATGCCTCATAGATCAGTTTGAATACATTTGTGGTCCTTATATGGTTTTTGAGGATGAGTAACTCAAATTTGACACAATTTATCCTAGTATCTTCTATGAGGATTGTGCGGCATCTCCCCATTCCATTACCATTCCACAAGACATTACCATTAACCAAGATAGCCATATTATTGACATTCCATCTCCCACAAGTGTGGATTGGGCCTAAAAAAATCACACTTTATTAAACTACATCCATAGAAACATAGTATTTGAATAAGAGTAAGGAGGCTAAGAAAATATTCATGTAGTAGAAGAACACTCTCTTAGTGACACCTTTTCAGAGGCACTAGGGGACAATCTAAGTCAAAACTCAACATCTTATAGTAATACTTTTTTAGAAGCACTAAAAGAAAATCAAAGTCAAAATCCAATGTTCATTAGTGAAAGCTTAGTGAAGGTGATACAAGACAATCAAGATAACTTAATTGGTGAAAACCTTTTTGAGGTAACAATAGCTGAGCATAAAAATTCTTCACTACTTGATGAAGACAAAATCAAAGATCAAATCAAAATAGCTTTCAATCTATAGCTTAATCAGAAGGTAGATACTCTCAAGATCAAACAATAGAAAAATTTGGTGATCCTATTGAGAGAATAAGTCTTTGGCCCCACCATAACTGAAAATATATTGAATCTAACATCAACAATATTATGTGTGACTAAAAGTCTTGATCTTCATTTGTTTCCACACCATTCCACATTCCATTATCATTCACCATTACATTTCAAAATCAAACCTACCATCCATTATTTGTCCTTGTTTACCATCCATGGTCACACTTTCCTTTATAGAGGCTACAGAGATACCTTGTCTCGACATTTGAAGGAATCAGAATCAATGACCAATGAAGATCACAAAAGCATTCTCAACAACCAAACTTTTAGACCATTTTTGATAGAGAAGTTATATAGATGAGGTGTGGGATAGCAATTAACATGGTTAAGTTTTATATTTGTATCATTTTTTTATTATGATGTGCATCTCCCCATCAACAGAAACAATAAAAACAAAAACCACACCCAGGCCAAAAACATGTACCATATCATTTCACATTGCCATTGCCATTATTGCATACCCATTTGCCATTATTGTAGATCCCAACCATTCACCCCACCATTTTGGGGAAAACCTCTTACCATTTTATCCAATCTATCTAGACCATGATTATCCTTAGTAAGACCATACCATCCTATCATTCCCTTCATAGTTAGACTAAAGCCTATTTTTAGTCATCCTACCCAATCCTATTTTGATCTTGGTTCATTTGGTTATACTCAAATTTTTTGCAAGGGGATTTCAATCAAGTTTCAATAATCAATATAATCCATGTTTATAATGATAGTCTATGAAAATAGTGTGACAATTGATCTAGCAAGATATTTTTCATCATATCCATGTTTGTTTATATGAGCTTGATTATAGCTGCCTATGGGCAAATCAATTTTTCACCAGTCTTCCTACTAATTATAACCACCTCTAGGAAAATTAGTATCATTAACCTATGTCATTTTATCTTAGTTAGAAACACCTATGGGAAAACTAGGGGCAACACTTGTTTATCATGCATTGTTGCATCACCTTGCCTTTGTTGTTTTCATTTGATTGGCTATTTGCTAAATTTGAGAACTTGTTGAGACCTAGTTGGGTTTTTTTCACATTTTGTGTGAATGGAATTAATATGACTTAAGCTCATTTTAGGACTATATGGGTCATTCTCAATTCATATTGAGGTCACCTCAGTCCCCATTTCTATACACTCTCACCTTTTTGTGAGCAACCTAAACCAAACATTGTCATCATTTTACATGGAGGTATCTTTCATTCTCTAACGAGTTAAAATACCTCAAAATTTTAAAAACATTCATAACATTTCAAAAATCCAAAAATATTTGTCCTATCTAAGCCTAGTTAGTTATCCTTGATCTGCCTTACTAGGGCACAATCATTATTAGGATGCTTTCCTTTGATTTTGTTTTTAGGGTTTCTATTTTTTTTTATTTTAGGTTGTTTATTTGTTTATTTTTCTATTTGTTTTTTCTCTTGCTTGTTTTTTTTATTTCAACATTGTTGCCTTGACTCAGTCTATATGTGTTCATTAGGTGATTCCTTTCACGCATTATTCTTGAATCTATCCATATTCATTCTTTAACATTATCATCATGGTTTCTATCATTGATGCATTATTTGTTGAGTGTTTATTGGATTGGGAGTTAGTCCTTACACATATTTTAAGATAGTCTTCATGGTGTTCTATCATGAAGCCTACCATCACATGCTAAAGTAAAAATTAGCTTCAAAAAGGTCTACAATCAATGGAGCCATAGAATTTTCTCCTTGACACATTGGTAAATCCTTCCATCCCACCCTTGATCAAATTAACCCAATGACCATACTAGTTATATCATTTCTAGTCAGGATGTGCATCTCCTTATTGGCAGGTACAATTGAATCATTCACACTAATCAATCATATTATTATATTCATTTATTTCATCACTTTTCACCTACTCACCTTTAATCTATATTCTAGGTTATATCCTTGAGTTATGCTTTCTAATCAGCCCTAACTAGGGCACAATCATCTTTAACCAATCTAGGTCTTCTTAATGATTATAACTACCTAATGGAAAATCATTATTTTGACTCTTATTCCTAATTATAATCACCTTTGGGAAAATCAAAATCCTTTTTACATTAATGCATGTAAGCATTTTTGTGTTTGGATTAATCTCAACCATAGATTAATTCCACCTTTCTTCTTATTTCTTTTTGATGGACCATCCATCAACAAATGTGATAGCCACTCCCTTGAGGGGCATCATCATAGGCTTCCCAAAACCATTTAGAGATTTTTTCTTCAACTATCATCTTCTTTTTGGCATACAAGCCATTTCTCATTCTTTGAGAAGACATCAGTTTGCCTAGGCTTTAAACACCTTCCCAAATAGGGGCAAATTGTAGACACCTAAAACTATCCACTAATAACCTCCAATCAGGGTTTTGGCTAGTTTCCATCTAAAATGCACAATTTAGCTTAAAAATTATAAAACATGCTAAATGATGTGAAACTAATATATTCAAGTGTTAATTTTATCTAGGGTATCTCTAAATGGGGCAATGCAATTTATGGGCTAGCTAACTTTGATTAGATCATTTTGAGTCAAAATGCTAATTTTACACATATATGCTTTAAATTGCTCTTTCCTATCAAATCTTTTGCACAAGACTTGTGCCTTTGTTATTTGTTATTAGCAAAATTCTAAATGGGAATATGCATCCAACACATCTAATGTGGACTTCCAACTCAAATCTATTCAAATTTAGGACCAATAACAAGACATTTTGATCAATTTAGGTAATTTGTGCACAATGTGCTTAATCATGCTTAAGAGCTAGTTAAACCAAATCAAGGTCTAATCAAAAATTCCATGGAAGCTTGTTGAATAATTTTTTTTGGAAAGGAATATGAAATATTTTCATCATCAAGTGACCTCATTTCTTGGGAAGACATCCTTAGGCCATAAATGCCAAAAATATCAAGATTCATGCCCTCTATGCCTCATTAATGCCTTCCATGATGCCCTCCATGCCTCTTAATTTCCCCTTCTTACAATGCCATGATGAGCGTAATTATAAAATTAATTCCAAAAATTGAATTAATCCTCAACCACACATCTCAATCTTGAGATGGATGGTTGAGGTTGATTCTGATCAAATCCAAAAATCTATAAATAGGGGGCCTCACAACATCATTTCTAAGCTTAATTAGTGCAAAGTTATAATGTAGAATTGGTTCCAAAAAGCTTCAAGAAACTAGTGTTACAATTACAAATTGATTCCAAACCAAGCCAAGCCATAATCCAAAGGTGCCAAAGAGAGATGGAGGTTGTCAAGCTTCCATTTCCAAAGACCACTTGAAGCACAAGTTGAGCAAGCCATTATTACAAAGACATTTGGAGCATCCAAGGAAAGTGAATAAACTCTTGTATTTTATTCCTTGATTTTTAGTTATGTTTTTCATTTGTTTTTGTTAACTAAGCTCTCCCTAGTGTCCAGGCCTAGAGATGTTATGTTATTAGTGTGTTTCTTTCACTTTGTTGTCATTTTGGAACTAACACAATACTAGCCATTATATCTTGAGTCAAATTCTTAGATCACAATATACATGTTCAATCAACCTTATACAACCTTTCATGAATATATGCATCCATCTCACCAAGCCATCATGTTCTTTCATGCACAAGATTAGGCATCTTATGCACATACATTCTTAAGACACTACTAGGCTCAACCACTTGAAAACTTTAACAAGGACCTTCCATGTTGACCTTCACATAAATCATGAATTAATAATAACATATGCTAATCATATCTTACACACTCATAAACACTATAACATTGATCAATATTCACTATTTATAGCTACATTCTTCAATAACTTTATGAAGACCTTCTCAAGAACCTTTGACATCAATGACAACAGTAATGCCAAACCTCAACAATAGTAACAATGCTCAATAATCTCCCCATTTGTCATTGATGGAAAAATACACTACAAAATGATCATTTTTATCTCCCCATTCTGGTCTTTCTCTCCCTTTGACATAAATGATAAAGTGATGTCAGCAACTCCTTGGATCACACTCATTGCAACTAAAATACTCAATACACAAGACTATGAGACATAATACAAACATGCTCAACCTATCTCCATGCATACCTTCTTGGAACAACTCACCTATTTTTGGATATAATGAGAATTATTAACTCCCCCTATGTACTTGGCTTCTTCAATGATTACTAGGGGTAGGTCTTATGCCCAATCCCTATTTTAGGTGTTTAAATGTTACCTTTGGAAGTGGTTTGGTCAAAATGTATACAGTTTGATCATGTGTAGAAACATATTCAAGTTTGACACTTTTTTCACTTACCTACTCTCTTAGAAAATGATACTTAATGGGAATGTGCTTGGTCCTTGAGTACATTATAGGGTTCTTTAAGATACTTATATCACTTGTAATATCATAATAGATAGGGATAATACATTCATAATCCACCTTGTAGTCTTTTAGGGTATATCTCATCCATAGGACATAAGTGCAAGATGAATTTGTTATAATGTACTTAGTCTCACAAGTGGATAATGCTACTGATGGTTGCTTCTTCCTTGTCCATGAAACTAGGAACCCACCTAAGAAGAAATATCCTCCATTGGTACTCTTCCTATCCTCTAGACTTCCTACCGAGTCTATATCTATATAAGATATCAAATTTAACTCCTTACTTATTGGATACCAAAACCTATACTCCATAGTCCCCTCAAGATACCTGAGTATCCCTTTGATTGATTTTAGATGATTTACATCTATATCTACCTAAAACCTTCCCACAAGACCTACTTCTTACATGATGTTAGGTCTAGAGGTAGTGGTGTATAAAAAAATTATAATCATTGACCTATATGATTTCTAATTGACCTTTGAAGACTCATCTACCTTTATCAACTTACACCCTATGATCATGGGTGTACTAATACCTTTCAATCTTCCATCTCAAACTTATTCAACATTTTTCTTATGTACTTGGCTTATGAGATGAATATACCCTTCTTGGTTTGAGTGATTTGTAACCCAAGAAAGAATGACAGTTATCCTAGTATGGACACCTCATAATCTTTCTTCATCACCTCTACAAAGTGCTTGGTCATGTTCTCACTATTTACACCAAAGATCATGTCATCCACCAACAAATACAATCAATTGATGGTCATTTTCTATATTTTTGTATAGATTACTATTTTCAACTCCTCTTTTGAATATTTGATCCAACAAATAATTATCTAGCCTAGCATAAAAAGATCTAGGAGCTTACTTTAGACCATAGAGAGCCTTTTTCAATCTGTAAACACAATCCTTATCATCTGATAGTGATAACCCCTTAGGTTTCTCAATGTACACTTCCTGTTCCATATTCCCAATCAAAAAGGCAAATTTGACATCCATTTTATATAACTTGAACCCTTTTAATCTTGCATATGCTATAAACAATATGATGGAATCCAATCTTTCTACTAGTGCAAATTTCTCCTGAAAGTTTATCCTATCAACTTGTGCATATCCCTTACATACCAATCTATCCTTGTTCATAGTGACTTCTCCATATTCATTTAACTTGTTTCTAAACACCCATTTTTTCCCAATGACATTATTATCTTTAAGCCTAGGAAATAGTTCCTAAGTCTCATTGTTATTTATTCGGTCTAACTCCTCATTCATAACACCTATCCAAAATTTATCCTTGCTTACTTTTATAAGATTCATAACACTTGTACTATCATAATAGATAGGGATAGGACCATCATACTCCACCTTGTAGTCTTTTAGGGTCTATCTCATCCATAGGACCTGAGTGCAACATGAAGCTTTTGTAATTTACTTAGCCTCACAAGTGGATAATGATATTTATTGTTTCTTCTTGCTTATCCATGAAATTAGGCACCCACCTAAGAAAAATTATCCTCCATTGGTACTCTTCTTATCCTTTAGACTTCTTGCCTAGTCTACATCTATATAAGCTATCAAATTTAACTCCTTGATTCTTATATACCAAATCCTATAATCCATAGACCCCTTGAGATATATGAGTATCCTTTTGATTGCTTGTATATGATTCTCATTTGTATTTTCTTGAAACCTACCCACAAAACTTACTTTTTGCATGATGTTAGGTCTGGAGGTAGTGATGTATAAAAAACTTCCAATCATTGACCTTTATGATTTCTAATTAACCTTTGAAGACTCATCTTTCTTTCTCAACTTACACCCTATGATCATGGGTGTAATACCTTTCAATCTTCCATCTCAAAATTATTCAACATCTTTATTATGTACTTGGCTTGTGAGATGAATATACTTTTTCTAAATTGATAGATTTGTAACCCAAGATAGAATGAAAGTTCTCCTAGTATGGAGATCTCAAACTCTTTCATCACCTCTAAAAATGACTTGGTCATGTTCTCATTATTTCCACAAAATATGATGTCATCCACATAAACAACTGCAATCAACTGATGGTCATCTTTTGTATTTTTATATAGATTACTATCTACAACTCCTCTTTTGAATCCTTAATCCAAAAAATACCTATCTAACCTAGCATACCAAGCTATAGGAGATTACTTTATACCATAGAGAACATTTTTCAATATACAAACATATTCCTTATCATATGATAGTGATAACTCCTCAGGTTTCTCAATGTACACTTCTTATTCCAAGTTCTCATTCAAAAAGGCAGATTTGACATATATTTGGTATACCTTGAACCCTTTGAATATTGCATATACTAGAAACAATAGGATGGCCTCCAATATTTATACTAGTGAAAATTTCTCCTCAAATTCTATCCCATCAACTTGTACATATCCCTTACATACCAATATATCCTTGTTCCTAGTGACTTATCCATCTTCATTCAACTTATTTCTAAACACACATTTTTTCCCAATGACATTATTATCTTTAGGCTAGGAAATAGTTCCAAAGTTTCATTATTAGCTATTTTGTCTAACTCCTCATTCATAACACCTATCCAAAATTCATCTTTGATTTCTTCTATAAGATTCTTAGGTCGAATCTTAGATAATAGAGAACCATTCTCTTAATTTACATTAGTTACCTATCTTCTCCTTGTTTTCATACCTGCATTCTTGTTGTTAATGATTTGAGATTTAGGATGATATCTTTGAATCTTTCTTGAGGGGTAATTATAATCCTATCTTTCCTTGACTTCTTATTTTTCCTCATCAACCTCTATAGTTTTGTATTCATTATTAAAGTCTAGATTCTCTAAAATACCCTTTGACTATGTGTGTGATTTCCTTGTCTCATAAATATTAACATTGGTGCTCTCCACTATATTTTGCAACCTTTTGTTGTAACATATATAGGATAAGCTCATTGATGAGTATCCTAAGAATACATCTTCATCAAATTTGGAATATGTCAAGAGATTTTAACTTTTCTCTCAAGAATGTTACCCAAGTCATTCTTGTGTATTAATCTATGAGTAATATGAAGTAGATATATCCTTGAATGCTTTTAATTATTTTAAGCCCACAAATATCACTGTGTATTAAATCCAAGGGTCTATTATTAGATTAATCCTTGGACTTGAACCGTATTCTACTCTACTTACTATGTTGACATACTTTAAAAAGTATGTTTGTAGGTTTGGTGATCTTAGGCATGTTCTTCACAAATTTTTTAGTACTTATCTTCAATATATTATCAAAATCTAGGTGACCTAACCTTTTATGCCATATACAAATTTCATTCATCTTGATCATAAAGAATCTCTCCTTCTTGATCTCATTAAAGACACATAGATTTTTCTCAATCCTCTTAGCATTGGTAGTTAGCCTTCTTGATTTGGCTCTCCTTATCTCACATTCTCTATCATGAAAGTTTAGTGTGTGTCCTTGATTACATATTTGACTTACACTAAGAAGGTTATGTTTCAAACCTTCTACATACAACATATTTTGTGTTTTGGTCTTCCCATTGTCAAAACTCAATATACCCTTGCCAATTATATTGGCATTTTTATTGTCTCTAAACCTCATTGTTCCTATAGCATTCTTATTTAATGAGATGAAATTATTTTTGCTTCCTATCATGTGGCTTAATCAACCACTATATATATAAAATTTCATGCCTTAATTTTGAATGTGAAATACAGTATGAGCTAGCATAGAATCCACTTTAGTCTTTTTTTCTTCCTTAGTAAATAGTCCATCTCGACTCTTGGTATCAATATGATTAATCCTAACTTGTTTTAGCTTCCATACCAATGTCTGACCCTTTTAATGCACTTTAGGAGCTTAATATGTCTTGTTAAATCTTAAGGACCTTATAACTCCATTAGAATAGAATCCTACAATGTGTCCTATATTATGATAATTATAGAAAATAATACTTATGTACTTACCTCTTGATTGATTACTCCTTTTCCCATAGTTTCATGATAACTTATCCCTTATTTCATTAGATTTCCTAATTGGTCTTTTAATGTTAGTAATTTTAGCTTATTGTAACTTTTCATATTCTTTTTCAATCTTTCTCATCTTATCTATAAGCTGCTCATGCTCAACCTTCAAGGAATCTAGCTCTATCTTCAACTGATCATACTCAACTTATTTTGACCTAAGCCTTGTGTTGACACCTTTTAATTAACTCTTGAGATCCTTTATAGTCTTATTTTTATGCTTCAAATCATCAAGGGAACTTATGAGCTCAGATTTAAGGTTTACTTCAACTTCTCCTTCTTCACTATCATAATAGATTTATTTATCATATATGTTGTCTTTTTTTATCACCAGATATCTTGTGCTTCTTAGAATTAATTTCAAGCTATTAGACTTGCTTCAAAGGATCCTAGTTATGATACTAATTTTTAGAAACATAATGAATAAGAGGGGAGGTTGAATTAGTCTCTAAAAAATTTCTTTCACATGTAATTTATCATTCCTTAAACCATCACAATAATATAAAGATATAACAATGTATATATAGTCATTCACATGAGCATAACACAAAAACACGCATATGAGTGGAAAACCCTCAAGGGGTTAAAAAACCAATAATCATTGAAAATAAAATATATTCCTATACTTAAAACTATCATAATTTTTTAAAGCACAAACTCCATATGGAGCACCAACCCCAACTAGCCAAACACTAACCCAACTAGTCTTTAGCAAGTATCAACTTGCAAGGAGGCACCAACCCCTTAGATGACTCAAAAAAAACTTATACACCTAATTTATTTTATAAAATTTAGAAAAATATATTACACAGCCAAATTATTATTACCATATCTTCATCTCTTCATACTCTTATCCCCTTGAAACTACCGTCTAGTTCTCTTTACTCAACTAGGTCTCTTCAAGACAAATTAGGTCATATGACCTTGATACTCATCTATAGTACCTATGTTATATCTTCATTATAGTTTATATAAAATAATATGATAGTATAAAATACCTAATTTATCTATTAAAAGTGTTATATCCTTCACTTTCATTCCCATTCACTCTAACTTAACAATTAGGCCGTGTTCATATACTACGATCTAGCTCATACATCTCTTGGTCAGCCACACATACTTACCCATATATATTTTACATAGAATATTACTTAGGAAATGCCTCAAACATTAATCAATCATTATATTATGTCATACATAACTCAAATGGACCAAATCCTACTTTAGGCCTTAAGGACACCTTATTCAATTAGGCCTTCATTAGTGCATGTTACCCTTTGATCTCCTTATAACACTTTATAACTTCATAAATGGTATGAACACTTCATATAACAATAAAATATACCCATAATAATTTCATATTATGTCCTTGACACTTTTTTATCTCTAATCACCACTTGAAGCATGCCATTAGTACTATTTATATTAAGCCTTCACACACAAAGGTTTGTCATGAACAACTGAAGATAACATAATGTTTATCCATAAAACCATTATAATAAATCATATTAAAATAACCTAAAATATCTAAAAATTTTCACCAAGTGAATTGGACTTCATAACACATTGTAAAAGGACTTAAAAACACTCTTGTAACTTGCTTACTCAGAATTGCTAGTTTTCCTCAAAGACCAGTCATGGTGACTTATACCTCCAACACCTATATAAATAACTTAAATGACTTAAAATTCATTTATATCTTATGAGATAATTATATCATTCTTATATATAATGAGAATATGTTCAAATGAAAATATTGGTCTTATAGACCAATCTCATAACCTTATATCTCATTGTCTCATCCGAACCAAATAGGTCAACTTATGAGCAACTTTTTAACTATAACTACTGACCTTCAAAACTTCTACCAAACATGAAAATTCATTAAAAGTCTTATTATCACTCTAGAGTGCACCCTGCTTGAATATGTTTAAAACACACCCTCTCTGTATCTGATACAATGGGAACTTCTAAGAGTGTGGGTGGATTTGTACTGAGAAGAGCCTCTAGAGAGGGCTAGTTCCCTTAAGATTTTTCAATAAATTTGACTATTGTGATTTTTGGAGTGAAAAGGGGAAGGGAAAACTGCAAGAAAATCCTAATTAAAATGTGATGCACCTGAATGATTGATATTCTCTAAAATATTTTTTAAAAATGAATAAGGCAAAAATATGAATCAAAATAAATTCTTCAATAAATCCTAAACATCACCATTTCAAAAGAGGGCGTGAAAGAAGTTTGTATAGCAAATTCAAATCTTAGCTCTTCAAATGACCTGTAGATGATGAGATTTTCATAGTAGGTGTGGAAAAGACCTATAAAAAGGGAAATTAGATTCCACTTGCATGTTTATACATAATAAAATTACACTCTATTCTCATTCAAAAAAACATATGCAAAAAAGCTTCTTTATTTGATAAATGATGTCAATTATAATTTCTTCTCTGCCTTAGGAATTTTTGAAAAATGGCTTCAAAAAGCCAATATATAAGTCTAAAACATTAACTAAAGCCAAATTCACGTGTAAAAGAGAAGGATTAGTCTTCTTTGAGTTAAAATAAGACTAAAATACTTTTATGATATTAAATAAAAGGCTTTAAAATCTTATAATTCTTCAAAAATTCCATGTTCTTCAATTTTTGGCATATAATTGAGAGTGGTGGGCCCATGTTGACTTGTCAACTTTCCTTGTATGAAAATCATGTCATAAATTAGAAGATAAATCCATATTGAAAGTTATTTTAAGTTATTTAAAGTCTTTATCTTGCATGAAAAGCATGGGAAATGCATGAAACTAGTCAAACTAGTCAACCAAAGAGATTTGACCCTTAAGGACTAGTTAACTCAACTTGAGCTCAACTTGCATGAATTTACACTTGTGGATTGAATTGAGAATTAAATATCCACTTAAAAAACATGTATTCCATATGGTAACTCTAAAACTAATTTATTTGATAGATTTTCAATGCCATTCTTTACCTACTTGATTGACCAATTAAGCCTAATAGCTTATCTTCTAAAATTTGAACTCCATTAAACCTAAAAAAAGATGCCATGAAACCTGAAAAAATAATTAAATAGACCTAGAAAAAAATTTCTCATCAAAATATATTTTATTTTTATGAGAAAACACTCATCATTCAATCAACAAGGTTGATTAGGCCTATTTTTCCCCATTTTTTTGCAGACTAGCCATTTTGATTAAGTTGGTTGGGATACTTTTGAGATGATTTCTGACCAAAATAAAATTTTATGATGAAGAAAAATTCTTAGGATTTTATATCAATTTATTATATTTCATTAAAATTTACTTTAATTAATTTTACATGCTTTTTTCCATAAAAATTATGATTTATTCCCTCATCCATACAATTATATGCATAAAATTGACATTTTTAGAATCCTCTCTGAGTTTACTTGACATTTTTTGGCATAAAATTGAGAAGTGATGGGCCCATGTTAACTTTGGAACCTTCCTTGCATGAAAATAATTCCATAAATTAGAATATAACTCCATCTTGAAAGTGATCTTAAGTTCTTTAAAGTCTTTATCTTGCATGAAAAGCATGAGAGATGCATGAAACTAGTCAAACTAGTCAATCGAAGAGATTTAACCTTTAAGGACTAGTTAGCTCAACTTGAGCTCAAATTTCATGAATTTGAACTTTATAATGATATATAAACTTAAAAAAATATATATTAAATGTGGTAACTCCAAAATTAATTCATTATATAGATTTTTAATGCCATTCTTTACCTGTTTAATTGACCAATTAAGCCTATTAGGCCAATCAAGCCTAATAGCCTATCTTATAGAATTTGGAATCCATTGAACCTAAAAATATATGAAATTAAACCTGAAAAAATAATAAAATATACATGTAAAAACTTTTATCATCATGAAATATTTTATTTTGATGAGAAAACACTCGTTATTTAGTCAACAGGGTTGACTAGGTCTATTTTGCTCCATTTTCCTATAGACTAGCCATTTTGATTGAGCTGGTTGGGACACTTATAGGATTATTTATGACCAATTTTTTTTTATGATGAATATTAATTATTATGCTTCTTTATCCATTGATTATATTTCATTTAAGTGCCCTTTAATTTATTTTACATGCTTTTCTCTTTAAAAACATGATTTATTCCCTCATCCATGCATAACATTGACATTTTTGTAATCCTATATATGTTTAATTGACATTTTAAAAGGTTTTAGGTTGATCCAAGATGATTTGAAAGCAATAAAATTAATATTTATCAAAACTAGTTTTTTGAGGGTTTACATGGCCTTTGAAGCTAAATTTTTAAAATGATGGTTCATGAAGTAGTGACCTCCAAATCCAATTTTTTTTTCATTTATGTGTATAAAAATTACCCCCTAACATTCATAAAAATATTGGGTTTCCATTCAAAATATATAAAAAGTTACCATGTGGAGAAATCTGCCTGTGGGGTTTTGACTATATTATAAGCTACCTACTCTCTTAATGATTATTTATAAATAAAAACCATTTAAATGGTATAAATTTTTCATAATTATAATTAAATATGATTACTCAAAATATACTAAGAGTGTTCATCCAAAATCCATATGTGGTGAAAGATATGAGCATCTAAACAGGAGGCTAGGAAGGGTGTTTAGAACTGAAAAAATAAAAAATTTACCAAAATGAAAATATATCTTAAAATTATTCCCAATTCATAAAAAAATCATCATTTGGTATATAACCTACTATAAAAACACTTTGAAATCACATTTTTATTGAAAATTCAAAAAAACCCTTTTTTGGCCTATATACCTAGTTGCTTGCAAAACCTTGTATGAGCATGGTTTGATTATAATTTAAAAATTTAAAAATATTTAAATCTCTTATAATTATTTAAAAAAATCATTACATTCTTTTTAAACTTTTATCTAGACATAAAAGCTTCTATAGCACTCTAGAATGATGCCTGCTCCAATGGTGATCTCTAACGAACATGCTACAGACTATTACAAAATAGTAAATATATTCACTTGTCCAATGGACATGAAACTTTTTAAAAAAATTATCCAATTTATAATGACCTTGTATACAAAATTAGAGGTCTTGAAACCACATGTAGCTCTTAGAATGTTCAATTTTCTCTCAAAATTGATCCATGTGCATAGATTGTCTACATACTTAAATTTGACAATGCTCTTTTTTGAAATGACAATGACCTATTTAAAATCCATTTCTAACATTTTTAACCAAAATTAGTGAACTTTAGGCCACAATTCCTTGGTTTGATTAACTTTAAAAGGATATTGGCGAGATTTAAGAAACTTTCAAATGATAGGGATAGTAATTTGAGCTTAACAGGTCAAATTAATAACAATTTGGTGACTTTAAAGGGTTGAACAGCTTACTAATCAAATAAATCAAAAAATTTGACAAGGATATACTTAGATATACACTGAATATTAGAAGATCTTTTGTGGGCAAAGACACAAACAAGACAATAAACATGTACATGTGCACTTAAAGTAAAGGACAACAACAACACAAAAAGGAAAAAATATCTATTGAAAGCATGTGAAGATATGCAATTAGAGGAATGAAACACAAGGAGTATATTAAATAAAAACTAACCTCCACCTTGATGGCCCTCTTGGCTCAAATGGAAATCTATTTGATGCACTATGGAATTTTGAAACATATTTGCTTCCTTTTGATAGCTCTCTTCTACAAATGAGATCACTTATATGCTCATATGTTCTGGATGATGCAAATAGGCCTCCAAATTTTATTCATAGGTGTATGTATTGAAGATATGGATTTAAGATCCAATCATCCTCCTCCTATATTATTCTTTGTTGCATCAAAAGTGTTATCTCTACCTCATTCATAGGTTGATCATAATTTGACACATTCTCATTCAATGATTGTATTGGAAATTTAGCTAGTATACCTAAATTGATGTCTTTATTTGACTCCATTTGAAGTGGTATTTTGTCAAAATATTTAGATCCTTGATAAGAATCCAAACATGGATGTAATATGACTTTAATTTCTTCTTGATGAACAACTGTAATAGTACTCTTTACACAACATTCATCAATATCCACTTGGGATAGAGATAGACCATCAAATTTTGCACAAAAACTCTCCAAGTCATCCCAAAAGGAATCTTCATCATGATAAACTAAAAGGACATAAAATTTATTAGTATTATTACTATTTGAAACATGTTGATCACATATTTCTAACCTTTTGATGGAGTCATATGAAAATTTTTAATCTTTTGCACTTGTTTCATCTTTATCTTCTATAGAGAATAACATCCTAATCGGTCCCATTGGGCATGCCAAAAATTGCTATCACTCTGGAGTGGACCCTAATTGAATATGTTTAAAACACACCCTCTCCCCAGCTGATACAATGGGAACTTCTCAGAGTGTGGGTGACTCTGTATTGAGAAAACCTCCAAAGAGGGCTAGTTCCCTTAAGATTTTTCAATAAATTTGACTACTATGATTTTTGGGGTGAAAAGGGGAAGGAAAAACTGAAATAAAATCCTAATTAAATGGGTGAAGCACTTAAATTATTGATATTATCTAAAATATTTTTTAAAACTAATTAAGACACACATATGAATCAAAATAAATTCTTCAATAAATCCTAAACATCAATATTTCAAAAGAAGGCCTGAAAGAAATTTGCAAAGCAAATTCAAATCCTAGCTCTTTGAATGGCCTGTAGAGGATTATATTTTCATAGTAGATGTGGAAAGGACCTTAAAAAATGGAAAGTATATTCCACTTGTATGCTGGTACACAATCAAATTACACCCTATTTTGATCTAAAAATATCTATGCAAAAAATCTTCTTTATCTGATAAATGGTGTCAATTACAATATCTTCTCTGCCTTAGGAATTTTTGAAAAATGGCTTCAAAAAGACAATATATAAGTATAAAACCTTAAATAAATCTAAATTATCATGGAAAAGATAAGGATTAGTCTTATTTGATTTAAAATAAGACTAAATTTATTTTATAATATTAAATAAAGGCTTTAAAATATTTCAATTCTTCAAAAAATTGAAAGTTCTTCATTTTTTGGCATAGAATTGAGAAGTGGTGGGCCCATGTTGAATTTTAAACATTATTTTAATGAAAATAATGCCATAAATTGGAAGATAACTCCATCTTGAAAGCTATTTTTATTTCCTTAAAGTCTTTATCTTACATGAAAAGCATGGGAGATGCATGAAACTAGTCAAACTAGTCAACCGAAGAGATTTGACCCTTAAGGACTAGTTAACTCAACTTGAGCTCAAATTGCATGAATTTAAACTTGTGGATTGAATTGAGAATGACATATCCAATTAAAAAACATATTTTCCATGTGGTAACTCCAAAATTAATTCATTTGATAGATTTTCAACACCATTCTTTACCTACTTGATTGACCAATTAAGCCTATTAGGCCTAATAGCCTATCTTCTAGAATTTGGAATCCATTAAAAATTAAAAAAATATGCCATGAAACATGAAAAAATAATTAAATATATGTGGAAAAACTTTTCTCATCTCAATATATTTTATTTTGATGAGAAAACACTCGTCATTTAGTCAACAAGATTGACTAGGCCTATTTTGCCCCATTTTCTTGTAGACTGGCCATTTTGATTGATCTGGTTGGGACACTTCTATGATTATTTTTGAAAAAAATAAAATTTTATGATGAATAAAAATTCTTAGTATTTTATATCCATTGATTATATTTCATTGAAGTATCCTTTACTTCATTTTACATGTTTTTTCCCAAAAAAAATGATTTATTCCCTCATCCATACAATTTCATGATAAAATTGAAATTTTTTGAAATATATATGAGTTTACTTGAAATTTCAAAAGGTTTTGGGTTGATACAAGATGATTTGATAGCAATAAAATCAACATTTTTCAAAACTAGATTTTTCAGGGTTTAGGCAATTTTTGAAGTTCAATTTTAAAAATGATGGTTCAAGAAGTAAAAACCTCAAAATCCCAAAAAATTTATATTTATTTGTATTAAAATTACCCCCCTAACATCCCTAAAAATATTGGGTTCCCATTCAAAATATAAAAGGTTACCACGTGGAGAAATCTGATTATAGGGTTTTGACTGCATTCTGAGCTGCCACCACTCTTAATGATTATTCATAAAGAAAAAACACTAAAATTATCTCAAATTTTGATTAATTATAATTATATATTATTAATTAAAATATTCTAAGATCATTCATCTAAAATCAATATGTGGTGAAATATATGAGCATCAAAATAGGAGGCTAGGAAGGGTGTCTAGAATTGAAAATATGAAAATTTCACCAAAATGAAAATAAATCTTCACATTCTTCCCAATTCTTGAAAACATCATCATGTGGTTTTTACATGTTATAAAAATACTCTAAAAGCACATTTTTCTTGAAAAGTAAAAAACCCTCTTTTTTGGCCTATATACCTATTTGCTTGCAAAACCTTGTATGAGTATGGTTTGCTTAGAATTTAGAGATTTTACACTCTTTAAAGGTTTTATTATGATGTAAAAACATCATCCCATTATTTTTAAACTTTTATCTAGAATTATAAACTTCTATATCACTCCAATATGATGTCTACTCCAATGGTGATCTCTAGTGGACATGTTAAGGATTGTAACAAAACAACAAGTATCTTCACTCATCCAATGGCCATGAAATTTATTTAAAAGGTTCTCCAACTCATAATGACCTTGTGTAAAAAAATTTAGGTCCTAAAACCACTTGTAGATCTTAGAATGTTTAATTTTCTCCCAAAATTGATCCTTGTACATAGATTGTCTGCATAATTGAACTTGACAATGCTCTTTTTTGAGATGAAAATGACCCATTTAAAATAATTTTTTGACATTTTTGATCAAAATTAGTGATTTTTAGGCTACAATTCCTTGGTTTGATTAACTTTAAAGGGATATTGGTGAGATTTATAAAAGTTTTGAATGATAGGGGTAGTAATTTGACCTTGATAGGTCAAATTAATAACAAGTCCTTAAAAATATATCCATGTACTTGGATTCATATCTATTTCATGATAGCACATCCCTAGTCACATTCTCAATGTTGCCTATATTTCTTACTATTTCCACCATTAGGCTTGTTAGCAACTAGTCAAATTAGATGACCAATTTAGTACAACTAAAGGATAAAACCTATTTATAAACCACCATGGACATAAAATAAAAGTCTCAACCTTGTCCATCTAATGATTTGAATATTTTGACTTGGTCAACTCTTATTGCTATAGTAAATTTCTAAGAAATGTGTACTTTCTTATAGGGTCTACTCATACACTTGAAAGCTTAATCACACCTAAAATTGTCTGTAAGAGTTGAATACAAGATATAATAGTTTTTATAGTCATTTGAGATCATTATGGTCTATTTTTATTAGCATATTCAACATTGGGTCCTTATTAAGAATCTAAGAGGGTTTAAGTTTATTTCAACTCTTAATGATCTTTCTCAAAGCATAACCCCTTTATCCAAAAACTAATGCCTATAATTTTGATCTATTACCCTTCCCCATCTACCATGAATAGATTAGATTTTCATGTAGAGGTTACACATGCCAATGAACACTTGAAAGTCCTCGGGTTTGCATACCTTCATTCTATGTACTCGAGAGACCTCAAAACCACTTTTCATGCCTTTTATTAAAAACCAAGACCTCAAAATTTATGAAAATTCTTAAAATAAGATATAATACCTCTAAAAACACTCACTCATCTATACTTGACTCTAAAATAGAATTATATGCCCCATTAGTTCATATCTTCTCTCTTTGCTTACTTAGACCTTGACTTTTAAACCACATTAGGCCTTGAAACTAACCTTCATGCCTCATTCCATGCACTCTCTACCTTTTTCACATACTAAATCAACTTAATACATGATTAAACACTATCATGCATTATTTATATGCATTTACAATAGATCATGATGCCTCATTAGGCAAGGTAGGGTCTAGGAGTAGACTTGGTCTGAAGGTCTTACCCCTATAGGCATACCCTAAGATTCTCATGAGTGATCTAATGCCTTATATACAGGTTAAAAAAAACCTTATACAACCTCTCATGCCTTTGTGCATCCATCTCACAAAGCCATCATGTACTTTCATGCACAATAATAGACATCCTATGCACATACCTTCTCAAGACACTAGTGGGCTCAAGCACTTGACAACTTTGATAGCAAGGACCTTCTATTCTAACCTTCACATCACTAATGCACTAATAATAACATATACCAATCATATCTTACACTCTCATAAAAAAATACAACATGGATCAATATTCTCTCTTTATAGCTACATTCTTCAATAACCTCATGAAAATCTTCTCAAGAACCTTTGACATAAATGCCAAACCTCAACAATAGGAACAATTCTCAGTACTTCACTAAGAAAGTCTAGGGTCTCAAAAACCATGATTGTGTTAGGTGATTTGGATGAACTAGGAACATCAGGTTGACCCATGGTATTCTAGTTATTTCAAACAACCTCATATTTATCAATCTTCTTTTGTAAGATTTTGAAGGCATTATAAAACTCAATGTAGTAAAGTTAACCATGTTGTGTTATTTTATGCACATGACACTAGCTAGGTAGGGAAGTCTCCATGATGTTCATTTTAGGCATTCTATTAAATGGAGACTAGACTTCTTTGCCTTGTCTATTATTAGGTCTATAATTATGTTGATAAATGTAATTTAGGGAATAGTTTTCCACTGATTAAACTACCCACTTATTTTTGCAAACTATAGAAACCATTGTGTAATCTCTTTACCATCATTTAGATTACATCTATCTTAGACTTAACTATTTATTTATTATACTTTTATGTGTTATTATTTACAACTAAGACTATAACTTGGCTATAATCCCATGGTGTAGCCTCATTACCATTATAATTTAGAAATCCTAAATCATGATTTATATTGGCATGGAGTAGAGGGAGTTGATTCATGATAAGGATAGGTAACATTTGGATATTATGATTTATAAATGGAATTAGATTCAATGCTGACATGTTTTAGAAGACATTAAGGATGGGGGCCAATATTTATCCTTATAGATTGAGCTACCTATCTACTTGTATTTCCTCTACATAGGATAGATCTATGATAGTTGGATCCTTCTGAAGAACATGTTTTTTCATGGGTCTAAGGCATTCTTAAACATTTCTAATGCTAACTAATCATCTAATCTATACAAGGTTATCACCATATTATACATCTTTTGAAAGCAGGCATTAAAATTATGTATACATTCATTAGGCTCCCTTATCATGAAAGAAAACTATTGATATAGAACACTCAAGTCTACCACCTAAACAAACTAGGTTAAAAACATGCTACTCAATGAATTCCATCTTCTAATTTAATTTTCATGCAAGTTAAGGAATTAGTCATATGTTGTATCAATCAAGGTTAAATGGAATAGCCTATAGGATACGTCTTTATGATCAATGTTGAGTAACTTGAGGGTAATTTTTTAGGATGTGACATGTTATTCAATATTCATACTATTACTTGGGCTTAACCTTGGAAGATACCTCTTAGGGTTCCTAGGTAAATCATGCACATCCCCTAAAACACTTATTATAGACCCTATTGATCAAACCATGGGTAAAAAAATATGTGGGGGTCTATTTTGGGTAGGTTGAGAGGATGAAATGATAATGGTTGCTAAAGGCTTTAGTCTCCCTCTAGTATTTCATTCTCTCCTAAATATTTTCAATGGATATACAATCAACCTCCCTCTTATTACTCGAGATCTAGTGATTCACTCAATAGGATCCAGATTATTTAAGGTATAAAATATGAGTTAGAGATATTCAAACCAATAACCTTGAACTAATAAAACATGAAATATATAAATATTAAGTATCAAAGTATATAAAAAACCAATGCAGCATAAGGTAACTATAATTTCAAACTAAACAAAAAACCCAGAGGTTTAGGCCTTCCTTCTAGCATCAATTTTTGTTAGTCTCAATTTGTGACCCTACCAAAAATAGTTATGATATTAACCATTTCTATGGGATAAAGGGACATAAAAAACATGGGATATAATGTCCCTTATTTTTATTATCTATTTTTTCAAATCCAAGGGTTGAGAACTTTGTAATCATTTAGTTGGGTGAGTAATGGTAATTAACCATCATAAGTCCAATCCACTTTGTGTTGTCCAAGAACTATTACTAATGTCTACTTAAGTCTTTTCCTCATTGTTCACATTTGCATCACACTATAATACAATGTAAAAAATATTCATAAAAAAAATATAAAAATTAATAAAAATTAAGGCAAAAAAATAAGTGGTTCTTTAATTGAAACAAGATCGTTAATGCTAAAAATCAAAAGCATGCCTGATCACAATTATACCTAGTACATGATCACAATTATACCATTGTGTACTAGGTTTAGTTGTAACTCAAGCTAAAGTAACCCAATGAGTATGATTTTTATGAATTAACTATACATATTACCCTAAATTTTAACTAAATAAAATCATATGAAATTCATGTAGTTACTTCACACAATGGCTTGATATAGCTTTAAGTTAAATAGAATGGAAATTCAAAACCAATCAAAGTAACTATTGGAAAATCTAATTGCATAGTCATTAGTAAAAAATAATTTAAATATCTTCCTAAAATTAATAAGTTATTTTCCATCAAGTAATTAAGGACATTACTAAATAACAACATGAATTTCAAACTAGAATGCTATATATTTCAATGTTATTATAAAAGCATTTAAGTGTGCCATCCAAACAAACAATCACAAGCTAAAACAAAATAAGAAAAAGAGAGGACTACACCTATCATAATTTATATAGAGTTTTGGTGCATAACATATCCCTCCTTTTTACAATAATTTATACTAAATTTTATAAAAAAGATAATGAGACATGTCTCTAAGTAGTGTAAGGCTCCCATCTCTAGCCATGATTTTCACTCCAAGTTGCTACAACGACATTTGATTATAATGTTCCCTCCATTCTCAAAATAAATCCAAATTATATTTTTATTTTATTCATGATTTTTACATATATGTAACCAAAATGATATCCCCACTTCTCCCTTTTGGGCCAAGTATTTTTAATTATTCTTCTATATGACCCACTCAGGAAAATATTTAGGTCAAAAGCCACTAGTTCTCTCCACATGCCTTCCTTGAGTAGTCAGACCCCTTTAAATCCAATCTAATTGAATTTGGTATTATTTTCATCAATTTATGTTTTTATAATGCTTTGATAGGTTTTAAAATTTAATCTTTTTCCTTTTATGATGAATCATCCAGTTGACATGGTCTAGTTTCATCATCTTATATGTCCTCAGTGTCTCTTTGCCACATATCACTCATCTATAGTCTTGGACATGTTCCTCAACCATGTTAGCTTCCTCTCAAGTCCCTAGGTCCACCTGTCTACTTTATTGGCATCAGGATCTTCTCCATTGGAAATATGTCTTATTATCAATTTCACATTCCTTTTCCTTTGTTGGGATATTGATTTTGTCCATTTGGTCCCACTTTTTCACTTGGTAGCTTATCATCACCCCTGGGCTTTACTTTGTTATTTTCCTATATCATCATTGTGTCAACATGGATTATTCTTGGATTACTATGCTCTTCATGTTTTCATATAATTTTGTAATCACTCTAGGCTCCCAGGAAGATTCCATGTGGTGTTTTTTCAGGCCCTCAAGGCTATGGACCTTTTATCAATGTTGTTTGAATATCAAGCTTCTAGGTTAATACTATAATACCCCTAAGGTTTTGAGTTTTTTAGCTTCTAATTTTTATATATTTTGAGCTAAATTCCTAATGCCTTCGAGGTTATACGATAATAAGGTTTTGAACTCTCCAAATGGTGCCACATGGTACCATCTCAGGCCCTAGGGATTTAAAAGGACTTAGCCATTTTTTCAAAAATATTTAACTCCAAATTCATGCATCGATGAAATTTGGATAGATGAAATGATTTGAGAGACCCTAAGAATTGTTCAAAGCCTATATAAAAGATAAGGCAAAAAAATAAATATGGAAAATTAAATCATTACTAAGTTAGTTAACAAATTATAAAATACACTAAGGCATAAAATGAAGGCCAACTTATTATATTAGACACATAATATAATTAATGAGTCTAAAATAATGAATTCACATCATATTCAAAGCTTGAATAAGTTCTTAAAATCCAAGTCAAAAACCAAATATTTATTGAGTCTTCATAATGGGAAATTATAAAGACTTGGTCATTTTCAAATTGAAATAAAACATTTTAGAGGTACAATTTATACTAGGAAAATCAGACATAGAACTTCTTATGTTTAAAAGGCTTGAATTCAGACTTAGTCAATATCAATGAAGCATTAAAATGATAACACTTCACATCCATAAACCTATAAACCAAAGACTAAACTATAATAAGAGGGTCCCTATTTTAAATATGATAATGGGGCATGTTAGATTCAATAGACCCTAGAAGGACTATTTAAGATAATCTGAACTTATGTCTATAACTTGGATGGAAGATAATATTTGAAAATGAATAGATTTTGGGGTTTGCATAAGTTTAAAATAGAGAGTATGGTAATAATTTAGATCTATTCCCCATTTATTATATTGGAGATAATTTAAAATTATAATTTTCTAATAATATAGGTGTAATATTGATAATTGTTTTTCAGTTGGACTATGATAAGTCCAAATTATCTAAAATAGTCTCTCTAGTATTTTATATCAATAATATTTTTTGCATGAAAGGGTTCCCAATAAATTTATACATAATTTTAACACTCACTTACAAAATATGTATAGTATGGTGATGGTGTTTTATATTCCAGATAATCAACTAAAATTAAAAATGTTTATATTTTTTTAAACCCATGGATAACCCTATTTTAAAGGAGATATCCAATTGTTGTTAATTTTCCTCTTTTCTATGTAGAGGTAATATAATTGGACATGAATCTTAACACATAAAATAAAATACTTCCACCTATTCATAACATCCTCCAAAACATCCCATAATTAAATCATATCTTGCCTATACATCAGAATGCCCCATTGCAACATCCTTTCCCAATCATGAATTAACTTCCTCTATTCCATGATACTCCAAATTAGAACTTGAGATTTTAAAATTATATTGGTAGTGAGGCCATGCCATGGTATTATAACCAATTTATAGTCCAAATTAAAACTAATAACACATAGAATTCCAATCAAGAATCAATCAATCCTGAGATAGATGCAATCCAATTGATGGTCCAGAGGTTGACCAATGATTTACTTAACTTAAAAAAAAAGTGGGTAGTTCAAGTAGTGGAAATTATACCCCAAAATTAGCTTATGAATTTAATTATAGGTCCACTAATAGATAGGGAAATAAATTTGAGTGTACATCTAATAAAATTATTGAGATCAACATCATGAAGATTGCATTGCCCAACTGGTGTCATTTACATAACTCAACCTAGCATGGGGAACTTGACTATGTTGAGTTTTATCATGCCTTTTAAATCCTTAAAAAGGATATTGATGAGTATGAGACTATCCTAACCAACCAAAACACTACAATTCACTTTAATTTTCCTAATTCATGAAAATCACTTGATACAAACATGGTTTTAGACACCTTAGACTTTCCTAGTGAAGGGGATAATGAAATTGAGTAAAATACCAATGACATTCATGTTGTGCAATAATATTAGAATGGAAAGTATAATATTAGTAACATGTAACATCATACCTTCACCACCTCAATTCCACTTAACAATATTACTACACCTTCTAATCCAAAAACTAGAAATGATCCACCCCACCAAAGTCAGATGGCAGTCAACCCACCACTAGAAAAATAAGTTACAACTTATTTGAGGATATTAAAAAGATAAAACCCAATATAATATTTGATTAACTATAAAAAATAATAAATCCAATGAATTTACTTTGTATGTCTCTTACAAATAAGAACATTCATCCCAAAAATAAGACTACAACCAATACTAATTTTGTGATACACAAAACCAAAACTAAGGTTCCACCCTTCTTACTTATAGTCTAAATATTTGGTTAGAATTTACATAATTTCTTGGTTGGTTTAGGTGATTCAGATAATGTCATGCTTACAAGATTTTGTAATAAATTAGGATTGATCCTTGTAAAATTAGAAAAGGTAATGGTCCAGTTAGATAAGTCCAAATTCAAGGTTATAAGAGAATTATTAAATGTTCATATGTAATTTCAGGATGATCCAAGCATGCAATAGTACATGGACATACAATTTTTTGAGATCATAGATGCGAAAAACATGTTTCTAAGTAGATATTGGTCCAAATTTCTTAATGGATATATGGCAACAAACTTCTACCATATGTGGCTACCATAGAGGGGAGTGGCAAACCAGATCAAATTTGATAGAGAGTCACTTATGAATATGATGATTGTGATCTAGGAATTTGACTCAAGAGAGAATGGCTAATATTGTGTTAATTCCAAAATGAAAAATAAGTTGAAATAAACACACTAATAGCATAATATCTCTAGGCATAGACACTAGGGAGAGCTTAGTTAAAAAAATCAAATGACAAGCACAACTAAAAATCAAGGAATAAAAATAAAAGAATTCTTTTCACCTTCCTTGGATGCTCCAAATGCCTTTGTAATGGTGGCTTGTTTAGCTTATGCTTCAAGATGTCTTATTCAATGGAGTGTGGCTACCTTTATCTCCTTTTGGAACATTTGGCTTGTGGCTTGGCTTGGCTTCAAATCAATTTGGCATTATAACACTAGTTGCATGAAACTTTTAAAACCAATCATGCATTATAACTTTGCACTAATTAAGCTTAGAAATGATGTTTTGAGGCCTCCTATTTTTAGATTTTTGGATTTGATCAGAATCAACCTCAACCATCCATCTCAAGATTGAGATTTGTGGTTAAGGATTAATTCAATTTTTGGAAATAATTTTTTAATTATCCTCATCATGGCATTAGAAGAAGGGGAAATTAAGAGGCATGAAGGGAATCATGGAAGGCATTGATGAGGCATGGGGGGCATGAATATTGATATTTATGTCATTTATGGCTTAGAGATGTCTTCCCAAGAAATAAGGTCACTTGATGATGCATATATTCAATACTCATTTCCAAAAAACAAGTATTCAACAAGTTTCCATGGAGTATTAATTAGGCCTTGATTTGGGTTAGTTAGCTCTTAAACATGATCAAGCACTTTATGCACAAATTACTCAAATTGATCAAAATGCTTTATTATTGGTATTAAATTTGATTAGATTTGAATTTGAAGTCCACGTCAGATGTATTGGATGTGTATTCCCATTTAGAATATTGCCAACAATAAATAACAAAGGCACAAGTCTTGTGAAAAATATTTGATAGGAAAGAGTAGTCCAAAGCATGTAAGTGAAAATTTGGCATTTTGACTTAAAATGGACTAATCAAAGTTAGTTAGCCCATAAATTATATTGCCCCATTTAGGGATACCCTAGCAAAAATCAGCATTTGAATATGATAGTTTTACATTATTTAACATGTTTTAGTGTTTTTAGACCAAATTGTGCATTTTAGGTGGAAACTAACCAAAAGCATGATTGGAGGTTATCAATGGCTAGTTTTAGGTGTCTACAATTTGCCCTTATTTGGGAAGGCATTACAAACCATAGATAAAGTAATATCTTCTCAAATAATGAGAAATGACATGTATGCTAAAAAGAAGATGATGATTGAATAACAAAGCTCCAAATGGTGTTTGGGAAGCCAATGATGATGCCCCCTTGAGGGAGTGGCCATCATATTTGTTTATGGATGGTCCCTCAAAAAGAAACAAGAAGAAAGGTGGAATTAACCCTAGGGTGAGATTAATCCAAATGAGAAAATGTTTTCATGCATTGATGTAAAAGGGATGTTGATTTGCCTAAAGGTGGTTATAATTAAGAATATAAGTCAAAATAATGATTTACCCATAGGTAGTTATTATCATTAAGTAATTGGATTGGATAAAGATGATTTTGCCCCAGTTAGGGCTAAGTGGCAAGCACAACTCAAGGATATAACCTAGAATACATATTAAAGATGAGTGGGTACAAAGTGATGAAATATATGAAAAGAAGAATAAATTGATCAGTGTGAATGATTTAGTTATACCTACCAATGAAGATATGCATGTCCTAACTAGAAATGATACAAATAGAAAGGTCATTGGGTTAATTTGATCAAGGGTGGGATGGAAGGATTTTCCAAGGTGCCAAGGAGAAACTTCTATCTATTGATTTTAGACCTTCATAAAGCTAATTTTTGATATAACATGTGATGGTAGGCTTCATGATAGAACACCATGAAGGCTTGGCTAAAATATGTGTAAGGACTAACTCTTGATATCCAATAAACACTTGAAAATAATGCACCAATGATAAAAACCATGATGATAATGTTGACATATGAATATGGATAGACTCAAGAATAATGTGTGCAAAAAATCATCTAATGAACACATATAGACTAAGTCGAGGCAATAGCACTAAAAGTAATCAAATAGGCAAGTGAGAAAACAAATAAACAAATAAAAAATAACCTAAAATAAACAAACAAATATAAATACTAAAAATAAAATCAAAATAAAGCATCCTAAAAATGATAATGCCTCAGTAAGGTGAATCAAGGATAACTGACTAGGTTTAGACAGAACAAATATTTTTGGATTTTTGAAATGTTATGAATGTTTTTAGAATTTTGAGGTATCTTAACTTGATCAAGAATGAAAATATACTTGCTTACAAAATGGTGAGAGCATTTATCTTAGGTTGCTCACAAAATGGTGAGAGTGTATAGAAAGGGGGATTGAGGTGACCTCAAAATAAATTGATCATGACCCATACAGTCCTAAAATGTCCTCAAGTCATAGTAATTCCATCCACACAAAAGGTGAAGAAAAACCAACTAGGTCCCAACAATTTCTCAAATTTGGCAAATGCCCAGTCAAATAAAAACAACAAAGGCAAAGTGATGTAATAATACATGACAAACAAGTGTTGCCCCTAGTTTTCCCATAGGTGGTTATAACTAAGATACAATGGCATAGGTCAATGATACTAATTTTCCCATTAGTAGTTATAATTATTAAAAATACAAGTGAGACATTGATCTTCTTATAGGTAGTTATAATTAGGTTCACATAAACAAACATGGATATAGGATGAAAGATATCTTGCCAAATGGACTGTCACACTACTTTCATAGACTGCCATTGAAACATAGATTGGATTGTTTATTGAAAATTGATCTAAAAAATCTCACAAAATGTGTGGGAAGAACCAAATGAACTAAGATCAAAATAGAATTGGGTAGGGTGACTAAAAATAGGCTTTGGTCTAGATAGGAATGGAATGACATTGCTAAGGATAATGATGGTCTAGATAGATTGGATAAAATAGTAGTAGAGTTGCCCCAAAGTGGTGGGGGTAAATGGATATGATCTATAATAATGGTAAATAAGAATATATAACAATGGAAATGGCATGGCAATGAAATGGTATGGTACATGTTTTTGTCCTGGGTATGGTTTTTGATTCTATTATTCTTGTTGAGATGGAGAAGCACGTCCTACTCAACAAATGATACAAAAAAATACTTGATCATGTTAATTTATAGACCACACCTCATAAAAATAGATACTTTCTTAAAAATGGCCTATAGATTTTGTTGCCAAGTATGCTCTCATGATCTTCATTGGTCGTTGATCCTAATTCCTTCAAACATCAAGACAAGGTATCTTTGTAGCCTTTGCAAAGGAAAGTGAGACCATGGATGGTAAATAGGGACAAATAATGGATGGTAGGTTTGATTTTGAAATGGAATGGTAGATGATAATGGAATGTGGAATGGTGGGGAAACAAATGAAGATCAGAACTTTTAGTCACATGTAATGTTGTCGATGCTAAATTTGATAGAATTTTAGTTATGGTGGGGCTAAAGACTTTTTTTCTTGAGAGCACCACCAAATTTTTCTATTTTTTGATCTTGAGAGTAGATATCATTTGATTAGGCTATATAGTAGAATCTATTTTGATTTGATCTTTGATTTTGTCTTCATCAAGTAGTGAATAACTTTTTTGCTCAGCTATTGGTGCCTCAAAAAGGTTTTCACCAATGAAATTGTCTTGATTATCCCATAGCACCTTCAAGAAGGTTTCACTAATGAACATTGGATTTTGAATTTTATTATCTTCTAATGCTTCATAAAAATTCTCACTAAAAGATGTCGAGTTTTGACTTTGATTATCCCTTATCACCTTTAGAAAGGTCCCATTAGGAGAGTGTTCTTCTACTACATGAATGTTAGCTTGTAATCCTTGCTCTTCTTTAACTACTATGTCACCATGGATGTATTTCAACAAAGTGTGATTCTATTGATCCCAATCAACACTTATGGGAGAGGAAATGTTAATAATATGGCTATCTTGGTTAATGGTAATTACCTGTAGAATGGTAATGGAATGGGGACAGGTTGCACAATCCTCATAGAATATACTAGGAAAACTTATGTAGAAGTTAAAGTACTCATCCTCAATAACTATAGAAGGATTAAAAATGTATTCAAATTGATTTTTGAGGCATGTGTAGCCAATGTTGTAATAGTCATGAACATATTTCTGTTCTGAATCTGATTCTAACTCAAAGGACTCTAAATCTAATGTTGAGATTGATGTTGATTTTGATTCTGATGTTAAATCTAATGTCAGTTCAAGAATAGAACTTGACTCTAAATCTAATTATTCATATGATGGGTACTCTGTTATAATGATGTCTTATTGAATGTTTTTTTAGACAAGTAACATTTTATAATATGATGGGCTCCAAAAAAATTAGTTTGTCAAAGTGAGACTCTTTTAGTATGAGAAATAGGTTAAGAGGCAACTCCTCAGATACTGGTTTGTCAATAGGAGGCTCTTAAAAAATAGGTACATGGTCGAGGTAATGATTTTCCAAAGGTGGTTAGAATCATTAAGAAGTGACTCGACAAAGACTAACTCATCAGAGTGAGAATCCTCAATAATTGGTATAGGATAAATAGGTGATTCATCATAGGTCAAGTGGTTGATTTAACAAAAACATCTTGGATTGGTTGGTTATCTTGGCTTTGGTTTTTAATGAGTTAGAAGATACCAGTTTTAAACATAGCTTAGTCTTCAAATGATTAGATGGGTTGAGGTTTGGTTATGATTGGTACTAGATGAGGAATGACTTATGGTTAGATAATGGTAGGGTATTAGGGAACATGATTACTCACATGAGCCAAAGAACAAAGTCTTGAGATGGTACCAAAAGGGCATTATGAAGTATAATTGCTCACACAAGCCAAAGGACTAGGTCCTGGTATGATGACATGGCATTATGGAGCTTGGTTTTTCATACAAACTAATGGATGAGGTCTTGGTATATAAATGGTTAGGCTTTGTGGAACTTGGTTTCTTGCACAAGCCAAATGACTAGATCTAGGAATGGTAATGGTATTCCTTGGAGATTGTGAAGCTTGATGGATCATATAATCCAGAGGATGGTTATAGGTATCCAATGATTAGATAACAAAATAAAATCATTAAACTTGATTTTTTGTGAAAGAAAAAACATCCAAGTCTTCTTTATAAACCAGATCATCCCAATCTTGAGTTGGATCATAAACTAGTTCTTGACTATGTTCCACATACTAATTATTGCAAAGAGGGTATAGATCTATATCCAAAACAACATTATCTATAGTTGGGTTTTCAAATTCCTCTTCATAAGCCTCTTTATACCAATCAAGGTCTCGAGTTGGACTGTAAGTTATTTCATGACTTTTTTCCCATGAATAATTAATATGAGGTAGATATAAATCTATCTCACAAACCATATTAGCATCATTGGGGTCTTGACAAAAGCCATAAAAATCATTTTTTGCAGCCATTCTATCATAAGTTAGATTTTAAGAAACTCCACCATAAGTTTAATGAGACATGTCTATGTAAATGATGAAATCTCTAAAAATGAAAGGACTTAGATTTCTACAAACTGTGAAAAAATATGTCTAAAGGACAAACGGTTCAAGCTTGGTCTAACTTGGTTAAAAGGTGGAGCTATATCTCTAATATAGTTTGAAATTGGATCTGTATCTCAAAAATGATTTATGCTAAGAATTAGCATAAAATATCCTAACATCAAATGTCTAATGTCAAATGTCACACGCATAAATGGTCATGCATCTAAATAAAAATTGGTGTGTCAAAGGTCTAGGTCAAAGTATTCCAAATAAGGTCTAAACTAGGAAAGGGAAAAGTTGACTTTCTAGGTCTTTTATCCAAACATAGAGTCAAAATCTAAGCTCAACCAAATAGGCATGTTAGGAATTTTTGCCAAACAACATCAAAATCTAGACTTGAAACAAAGGCTAATGTGATTTGATTTAATCTAACAAGTTTGGAAACAACTTTGACATAGACCTGACACACAAAATCAAACATAAACATGATCAGTTGACATAAGTCATAAGATAAAAGGCTCTTTGAGAAAGGTTGTGTTATCCTAAATAAAGGCACAAACAATTATGAGAATAGGCACTAAATAGACAAACCATTAATATTTTTCAAATTTGGGTAATTAATTAACCAAAGTTATGCAACCCAAAAGAGAAATATCTATGTATCATCCCCATGAATTGAGGCCTAAACAAAAATAAATCAATATTTGGATCCAAATTTGACAAGGCTAATTGAAAAATCAATGATGAAAACTAGGATTTAACCAAACAGGCTAGACAAGATTGGACAACATGACAGCATAAGACAAAGGTCTAAATGGTAAACATGACATGGTTTTAAACAAATGGTTTTTGGGCACAAGGTAAATAGGTCTTGAAATAATTTGAGCAACCTAATACTGTAAACATGCTCAAATGATGTGATCAATGTTATACTTCAAAAGACTTAAAATGCTCAAAATGGTTTAACATGATTTGGGTAGCATAAAACTACCCACTAAAATTCATATTTTACACACACAAATAAGTTTAGCAAAAATTTCAAGGGACAAGTTTGGGGTAAAATAGCCAGCATAATACCTCTTTGGACAAAAGAGTGATGTATAGATAAATTAGTTTTGACTTAGATTTATGAACAAACAAATAAGTTTTAGTCTCAAAAACATACCAAATGAGAAAATGATCAAAATACACAAAGTAAAATCATCCAAATCCTAGCAAGGGTATGACATGTGGGGTTGACTAAACTGTCAAGTTTCAAACATTTTTAGGGGAATCAATTACAAAATGACTTTCACACCAAAAATTATAAAATATAAGCATGAATTTTGGGTATGTATCACTTGGCTTGTTGCAAAAAGTTCTAGTCCTTTTTATAACCATTACATCCTACTGCTCACTTAGTGTAGTGTGATGTCCAAAGTGACACTACATCCCATGTGTAACTCAAAAGGAGTAAGTGAAGTCAATGTTGGGAGATGAAACCCTAGGTTAAATCTTCCTTAAATAATTCATGGGAGGTAATGGTGTCCCCCTCGCAAACTAAAATGCATAAAAATAAAGAAAACATGAAAGTAGAAATACTTTAGGGTCATTTTCAAGGTCACCCAAACTTTGACAAGTTTTTGGTGAGTGCTTTAGATGACTTTATTTCTAAGCCTTGGACTAGGCTAATTGAAATAGGAATGGCACTATTGATTCCAAGGGTTCCCTATTGGGAATAAATGGAAGAGCATACACACAACACCCCTCTTTTTTCTAAACAAAATTAGATCAAACAACTATTGAAGACAAATTGTTTTTAGAAAGATGAGTTCATTTTTAGGCACCAAATTTAAAAGATTGAGTGGTGTTCATATGACCCTTTGGTCTTAGTTGTAAATTTGAAAAATAATGCTAAAAACACTTATTTAAACACCTTAAATGTTACTTTAAGCACCAAAATAATGTTCCTAATTCATTTTAAAGCATGCAAATTATGTTCTAAAACATGATTTATTAAACTTGAAATCCACTAGTTACCTTTCTACCCTTGAGGCATCACCCCAAAAGCAAATACGTTAGATTAGAAACATTTTAAATTGATTTTCCAAATTTTGTAAAAAACTATCAAAATTGAAGCTGAACTAATTCCAAATTCTAAAAATCTAGGAGAAAACACATGGTTTAAAAAAAACATCCAAAATAGAGTCCATATGATTCCCAAACCAACCATTTTAAAATAGCTCTTAGGTTTGTATTTTTAAGAAAAAAAAGTGGCTGACGTCAGTTATATATCACCGATGTCAGCAATGTCCAACTAAGATCTAATCGATGTCAATTTTACTAATCAATGTCAATTGAGCCAAGTAACCAATGTCAACATTTCCTATCGATGTTGGTTATTGTTTAAACTTGTGGAAATAAAAAACAACAAAATAAAGTTAGAAAATTAATTTTTAAGAGTTTTAAAGGTCCAAATGGATATTTTAGAGTTAAAAAATGATCTCCTTTAAATGTGAGATGCATTTTGTCCCATTGGGTGTGCCATTATGTGATCTAGAAATTTGACTCAAGAGAGGATGGTTAGTATTGTGTTTGTTCCAAAATGAAAAACAAGATGAAATAAACACACTAATAGAATAACATCTTTAGGCTTAGACACTAGGGAGAGCTTAGCTAACAAAATCAAATGACAAGCATAACTAAAAATCAAAGAATAAAAACACAAGATTTCCTTTCACCTTCCTTGGATGCTCCAAATACCTTTGTAATGGTGAATTACTCAGCTTATGCTTCAAGAGGTTTCTTTAATGGAGTGTGTCTACCTTCATCTCCTCTTGGCACCTTTGGCTTATGGATTGGCTTGGCTTGGAATCAATTTGTCATTATAACACTAGTTTCATGAAACTTTTGGAGCCAATCCTACATTATAACTTTGCACTAATTAATCTTAGAAATGATGTTGTGAGGCCTCTTATTTATAGATTTTTGGATTTGATCATAATCAACCTTAACCATCCATCAAGGATTCATTTCTCCCATGCCTCATCAATTCCATCCATGATGCCCTCCATGCCTCTTGATTTCCCCTTCTTCCAATGCCATGATGAGGATAATTAAAAAATTAATTCCAAAAATTGAAGTTAATCTTCAACCACACATCTCAATCTTGAGATGTGTGGTTGAAGATTAATTCAATTTTTGGAATTAATTTTTTAATTATCCTCATCATGGAATTGGAAGAAGGGGCAATCAAGAGGCATAGAGGGCATCATGGAAGGCATTAATGAGGCATGGGAGGAATGAATCCTGATATTTGTGGCATTTATGGCCTAGGTATGTCTTCCCAAGATATGAGGTCACTTAATGATGTAGATATTTAATACTCATTTCCAAATATAAGTATTCAACAAGTTTCCATGGAATTTTTTATTATGCCTTGATTTGGGTTAATTATCGCTTAAACATGATTAATCACTTTATGCACAAATTACTCAATTGATCAGAATGCCTTATTATTGGTCCTAAATTTGACTAGAATTGAATTGGAATTCTACATCAGATGCATTAGATGCATATTCCCATTTAGAATATTGCCAACAAAAAATAACAAAGGCATAAATCTTGTGCAAAATATTTGATAGGAAAGAGTATTCTAAAGCACGTAGGTGCAAATTTAGCATTTTAACTTGAAATAGATTGATCAAAGTTAGCTGGCCCTTAAATTGCATTACCCCATTTAGGGATACTCTAGCAAAAAATGGCATTTGAATATGTCATTTTTACATTATTTAACATGTTTTAGTGTTTTTAGGCCAAATTATGTGTTTTAGGTGGAAGCTAGCCAAAAACTTGATTAGAGGTTATCAATGGCTAGTTTTGGGTGTCTACAATGATTACATAATACAACATAGTCAATGAACAAGTCAAATTTACCTCCATAGATTTGACCACTAACTAACAAGGAAAAAATAGCTTGACCAATATAAAAATCTAAGTATGTGATCTTTATATTTTTATGGAACACATTATAAACAAGGGTCTAGAATAGGTATTGTTCTTATTGATCCTTATGTTAGGAAGTGTGTATTAGCATATAAATTACAATTTCATTATACGAACAATATATCAAAATATGAAGTGTTAATCTAGGGATTCCAATTTACATCTAGGTATGATGTCTATTAATTAAAGTTATATGGTGACTTTGAGTTGGTCATCGATAAAGTAAAAATTAAATTTAAATGTAAGCTCTCTTATTTAAATAAGTATAAGCACCATGATTGGGATGTGATACAGTCTTTTAAGACCTTCACATTATTTTCATTCTAAATTTGATAATGTCATGACAGATTAATTGGTTGTTTCAATGGCTAACCTCACACCCTTGGATAAAACTAATTTACAAAAAAATAATTTTGAATTGGTTTCTTGTCTATCTAGTCTTGATAATGTAAATAATTTTCAAGTATATGAGGATGATAGACATATTTTAGATTTATTTTCTAATTATAATACGTATGATGTGTAGGTGATGTATGAGGATGAGAGGAGTGATCTGAATGAATAACATTGTGATGTTGATGGATTTTTAAACTTAAGTATAATCATATTCCAAAGGGAATGATATAATTAAAAAGGCTATTTGACTTAGAAATTCTTGTAGCTATTATTAATAGAGTTTTTTTTCCCCAATCAAAGGTCAAGAGTTATTAACATGGGTACACTTGATCAGCCTCAAAACATCACTATAGGGATTGAATGCAATGATGAATAAATGTGGATGTTTAAAATGATGATAATACATTACTAAGACATCATTTATTGGACTTATTGTGACCTAAAAGTGTTTAACCATAGTGTCATGACTTAATATTCCATTGAAGCTTGATAATAAATCATTCAGATAATGATAGAGACCAGTCAATCTTGTTCTTGAGCCACTCATCCTAAAGGAAGTTTAGAAGTTATTTTCAGCTGGTATAATATTTCCTATACAACATTCAACTTGGGTAGCTAATTTAGTACTAGTAAACAAGAATAACACATAAAGTTGATTTTAGGAATTTGAATCAAGCTTTAGACAAATATAATTATCCATTTCCATCTCTAAATTAGGTCATCCAAAAGGTTAGTGTATTTGAGATGATGTCTTTCCTAGACGGATTATCATGCCATAATCAAGTTTTGGTTGATAGACTATACCTATCTAACATATCTTTCACCACAAAGTGGGGCATGTTCACTTATAAGATGTTTGGTTTGATCAATGTTATTTCCACCTTCTAAAGAGACATGGACATTAAATTTTATTGACAAATTGGTAATAACATTTTTGTGTATATGGATGATTTGACAATATTCTAAATATAGTTCAAACTATTTAAGGCACAAGTAAACGATCTTTGAACATTGTCTTAAGTTTAGTATTTTACTCAATCAAAATAAATGTATTATATTTATAACATAAGGTGAGCTTCTTAGTCATGTACTTATGAAATAATGTATGTCAACTAACCCTAATTGAGTTAATGCCATTTAAAAATTTAATCTCCAAATAGTAAGAAAGAGCTGAAATCATTTTTTGGTGAGATAAATTTCATGAAAAAGTTCATTTAATTTTTTTTTGAAATAATTAAACTATTGAATTCCATGATAAACTAGGGAGACAAAGTGGATTGGACACCTACTTCAAATATATTCTTTCAATAATTCAAAGATGTCATAATGTAAGTTATTAGGTAATCCTAGATTATGTAAAATATTTTTACATGTACTCTTTTACATCTGATCATAAAATAACTATAGTCCTTACTCAAAATTTGGAAAATAAAGAGTACCCTATAGCCTTTATGATTACCAACTTGAAGGAAGTTAAATTAAAATACACTATTCTAGATAAGCTAGCCTACACATTAGTCAAGGCAGAAAATAAATTCTAAAATTACATATTGAGGAATAAGGTATATATTATTGTTCCATATATTTTCATCAAAATTATGCTAGGACAAAATGAGATTTGGTAAAGAAGAGGATAATGGGTCTCAAAACTTTAAGAGTACAACATTGAAGTTAAGCTACTAAGGCTTGTTTGAGGTTAGGTTATATCACAAATATTTTATGATATTTATCTTTATGTTGATATTTTTGAATCAAATTAGTCTAAAGTTAAACACAACCCATGGTAATATCATATTGGTCATTATCTATGATATGGTATTCCACTGATTGGCCTTGATTGGACACAAAAGAGATCATTATGATTAAAGGGAACTCGTTACATACTGAATAAAAGTATTTTATATCCTATAAATCATGAATGGATATTATTAAGATGTTTAACAAAAGAAGTGGATGATGTTATTAATGTTTTTCATGATAAATTAGGAATTGGTCATCTTTCTAGTAGTGTGACAACTCACAACATTTTACGAGATCGTTATTATTGGTCAACCCTATCAAAAGATGCTCATGCTCATGTGTGGTCTTTTCATATCTATCATACATTTATAAATCAATAAAATCATGTTGTCATGCCTTTTAAACTATTAATTTAATAACATCCCTTATCTTAGTGGGGTCTAGACTTCATTCACATCATAAATATAAATTCTCCAGCTAGTCACCAATTCATTTTTACAGCCACTGATTATTATACAAGGTGGATTAAATCGAAGGAAAAAAATAATAGTTATATATAATAAGTGATTAAATTCCTTGAATAATTAATTTCAACCATATTCAACACCCCTATGACACTTATATGTGACAATGGGCCTCCCTTCTAGTCAATTGAGTTGACCAAGTGGGCATATTAAAATAGAATCACTTGAAGTTCTCTTCAAATTATTGCCCTTATGGAAATAATTTGGTTGAATCAATAAATAATGGCATGTTAAATTTCATTATGAAATCAATGGAAAATAACCCATGTAATTAGCATCTATTACTCAAATATGCTTTTTGGGTTGATCAAACAAGACATAAGAAAATCCTCAAGAGTTCACCTTTCAAGTTAGTTTATGGTGTGGAACCAATATTTCCAATGACACTAAAAATAACCATGTATAATTCATTCATGATTACATGGAATCAAATGATTTAGGTTAGTATAGGATATTATACTTGATCTATATGGATGACATGGTATATGAAGCCTTTTATAATTTAATAGGTCCCAAGCAGATATGAAAAAGGTGGTTTGATAGAAAATAACTAGTGAAATGCTTTCACATTTCACACTTGGTTTTATTATGGGTAAATCCCATGAGAAGAAAGGTCAAAATTTTAATTTTAGTCTTATTTAGATTGGTCCTTATCAAATTTCAAAGTTACTAGGACATAATGATTTTATGTTGAAGGATTTTCAAGGAATGACCTACAACTACCAGTCAATGGATGGTTTTTGAAGCATTTCTTCTCAGATGTTCTATCCAATGTCATTTTAGAATAAGGGTCATGAGGTTTGATGCATGTATATATTTTATAGTTTGTTTCATACTTTCTTAGTTTAGTTTCATGCTTTCTTGGGTTAGGTTTGTTTTTTGTTGTTTTTTTTTTTACCTTTGGTTATGTTGGCTTGTTTACTCATTTCCTTGTTATTATTAATTCCCCCATCTTTTTTCATTGGTTTATCTTATTCTAACCATTTATAATTTTCATTGTTCCCTTCCCAAAAATGATCAAATCTAATTACTTTCCATATCATGAGAAGTAATTTCTTGTAAAGGTAATCGCTCGGTCTTATTGTTTTTGACCTCACCTTATTACACCTTGTTCATGCTTTAGTAATAATAAGTGAGGTTTTCTTCTAGTTTACATTGAATCAAAATCAAGTCTATGAAATAATTAGAGAAACTAAGACAACAACATGTTTAAACAAGGTTCCCTCAGGCTTTAAGGGTTGGTCATTTCATATGGATGTATGAGGGTCATTAAAATTTTATAAGTTAGATAGTAAATAGTAATTCTCAAATAATTTTATACACTAGAAGTAATTATTTTGTATATTTTCATAATTTTAAAGGCCCATGATTCCAAACAAAACATTTGTATTTTTATAAAGGTTTTTCTTCTTGTCTAAATCTATCAACTACACTTAATCTAATATTTGAAGAAAAATGAAATACTAATTAATTTGAATTTATTTTGGTAATCATAAGCTCTCTACATTTACCTTTGTATCATGTCTTGGTTCCCAACCCTCAATGGATTAATAATGAAGTATTTTCATAAATAAAGAAATCAAATTGAATTGAATTTAAATGCAAAATCTAAGTTTTCCTTGAAAGGGTGATTTAGGCAAATCCACTTATGATTTCCAACCTAGTTTGTAATGGAGTAAGGCCTTAAATAGGACCATAGGTATCAATATTAGGTATATGGATGCCTAGATGGTAGTAGAGAAATGCCCATACCATCCCCTCCAAGCTAAATAACCAATAATTTCTTCCTCTTAGAAGTTACTATTTATTAGGAAGGTCTAAATTATTTCATATGGATTCAAGAACTATGAGATAATCAATCACTCTGACACACATCGATGGTATTAAGTAGAATTAAACCTGGTATGACACATATTGAAGCAAAATTAAGTGCCTTCATCCTTTTGACTTTCTCTAAAGTCTATTATGTAGTTTATGATTTTTTATGGGGGCGAAGATTTACAGTCTGAGTTCTAAATGATGGATACATTTTCTTGTAGATGTCACTTTTTATTGGATCCAACACACCCCATTAATAGGCATTAAAATAGGGATCCTCTTATTTTTATTATCTACCTTAATTCCTATATTATTTCTCAAATGACATGATAACATTTGTGAATGATACTTATATGGCCGAGTGTAAATCCCACTTTAAGACTTTGACTGGCAAACATGTTTGATAAATTTTATCTACCTGACTTGGCCATTTATTCATAATGATTTAAGCAATCCTTGTCTTGAGTTTTAACTAAAGAAATTGGCCTTGAAGTGTTTATTAAAAGATATATGTCTTTATTCATTAGGTATTATGTTATATGCTTCATGTTTATTTCAAATTCTAGGTCAAATGATGTTTCAAGTGTCTAATTTATCACCCATTTTATCTAACTAGAACCATTCACCCTAGTATTTAAGCATTGATATTGTTTACTTATTGATCATTTAAAATATTGCTTTGAAACATTGGTGTTTTAATTTGTAATCTTAGCTTATTCTTGGGCTAATCTAAATGGGGTAATTTGAATATTTCATTTTTTTAACCTTTAGGCCTAATTTTGAAAATAATCAAGTAATTTATGATTGTAGTGTTTTCAAAATCATATTTTAGATAGTCATATTATTGTTTTCAAATCTTGTATTTGGATTTACTTGGTTAATTTGGGCTTAATGTTGGATCATATTCAATTTCAATTTGACTTTATAGACTAAACTTGGACTAATCTTCTATTCAAGTGTTTCAAGCTTTGATGTGTAGGAAGGCAGTTTCTAGGCATTCACATTTATTCATCATACCCAAGGTGTAGACACTACAATTTCATACCCTTAGGGATGATTAATTAGGTGTCAAAGGTCATATTTATAAATCCCCTAAATAAACCCTATCCTAAGGTTTAGATTATTTACCATTTGCTAACTTGGTAAATAAGCCTTTACTTTTACCCCTTTATCACTCCTAACCTCCTGAAACCATTTATAACGTAAGAATCTATGAATTAAAATCCATATTTTTTATTTTGGATAAATTTTTCTTTGGCTTTAGACTCACTCAGTATGGCTTACAATTCCTTGGAACCTTCTAAAAGTTCTCCTTTTGGCCTCTTCCTTTCTTGGGGCCCTCTTTTTAAATTTTGCCTAAGTATCAGCCTTTGACCGATTCTTCCATGTGGTAACCTAATACTCACCCAGATTGAAGAGGCCCTTGTTTCACTCTGGTAGAACACCATCTCAACACATGCTATCCCCACATTTTCCAAAGCCATTTCATTTTGGATCAGACCTACAAGCAGTGTTATTATCTACTCAATAACTAAATGGGTCCCATGAGCCATTTATTTGGTGAAAGCAGTCTTGACATGTGGTTCTCTTTTGATCAATTTTAAAAGAAAATGCCTAAATGATCTAGAAAGAGTGTCTAATTTACATGTGGTGCCTTATGCTTAGTCTTGCCAAATTATTCTACCAACTCCCCTGAAGAATCATTGACATAATATGTGTCACTCTTGTGCTTATCTAGGGGTAGTTTTGGTCTATCATAATTATGAGTTGTACCATTGTCTAAGGCATGTGGATCCCCATACCCAAAATCATAACAAAATAGACTCTAGATATATACATGTGGAATCACTACACCCCTTCTAAACATCATGGCTTTCACAAGATAGAGTGGCCATGTAATATTTGAGATTTGGAGATTAAACTGCACTCATAAACCTTAGTTTATCTTCTAGTTGCAACAACATCATCATGTGAATGAGTGTTGGGTTTTCTATGTGTCATTATTATGAGAGGCCATCTCACCTATATATTCTAATCTCTTCCCTTAAGGAAGGTGTTGGTTACCATTTTTCTTGTATTAGTTATTTTTATACAGCCATTCATAATAGAATAGATGTAATGGAAGTTAGTATTTTTTTCCCCATTCTTATACATTAATAGATGTTCTTTATAGGTGTGACTGGACATTTTGTGTGTACCCTTAAGGCGTTATGTATCCATTCCTCCATCTAATAATGAAGAAGATGTGATATTTTATGTTAATTTGCATGGGAAACTATCTTGATCTATTATCTCTTTTCTTCTACATCTATAGTATCAAATTTTGCTTTCACTATAGATCCTAATTCATGCTTTACATCCTTTATAGTCTATAATGTTTAAGGGTTTGATCTATTTTATGTAATTTTAGTCTAAGTGATTTAAATCTTAGTGCATCACCTTAGTTAATTTGATTTTTAATTTTATTTGCATTTCTCTCTCCCCTTTACACCTAATAGATTTGAAGGAAGAGCTAGCTTCTAAAATCCTAGATGTTGCTTTATAGATCATAATTTAGTGTCATGCCTATAAAGCTTCCCATAGGAGGTTGTTAAACATTAATTGAGAGTTTTAAGCATCAACAATTTTTCTTTTCTAGCATGCCTAATGGGACTGATCTACATGTCTAATCAACTATAAGTTTGAGTTTATGAGCCAAAGGCCCATCATAAGGTCACAAATAACATGGAATCTAAGCTTACTAACTCTACCCCTAAGAGACCTGACTCACCAAAGGACTATGAGATCTAACATTGTTCAATAGCAATAACAATAGATGGCTCTTTTAGGCATACCAAGGAACTTTATAGTGTGGAATAATGGTATCCCATTGATTCCTCTAACACCTCTAGCTATGTGGAACCCCATTCCTATGAATGCCTTAAAGGTACTCCCTAAATTCTTAAGGGAGGATTTCAAGAGTATTATAGAACATATTCAAGATGTCATGTATTTTTGTAATATGTATTATATCATGCAACATAATGTAGCCTTCAGGCTACTAGAAGCATATTTCAAAGGATGGGCCCTTGATTGGTACTAATCTTTTATAGCCAAATCCATCAGCACCTAGGATGACCTGGGCAACAAATTATTTGATTAATTCAATGAGAAAGACTGATCATCCCTCTTATAATAGCTAATAACCATCAAGAGAGGCTCATAAGAAGCCATTGTTGACTTCAACACTAGGTTCAAAAAGACCTAGCAAAAGATCCCAATAGTGGCTAGGCCACCCATAGACATGGTCATTATTTTATACCTCAAGGATTTCAACTCAAACATCATGGTTATGATCCAGTCCCTTAGAGGATAGACACTACTAGATGCTTATGATCTGGTAGTGAGGGTTGAGAATAATTTGATAGATGTGGGAAATATACCTTCACATCCTCTGATGTTGATGTTCATGGAGATATCAATTCCTCTATAAGAAGAAGCCCCATGTACCTTAGGAACCCTACATTATATGTATGTATATCCACCCACTCATGAAAGTAAATCCACTCAATTCTCCCTAGCCATAGAAATTAATGATATGAAGAATATATTGTGAAACTTATCTAATGAGATAATCAATCTCAAAAGAAAATAAGCTATGACTTTAAATCCCCCTTTAAATGACTACCAAGAAAGGAGAGCACCATACTAACAAAATCAACATCATGAGAGATAAAGGCCAAACCATCAAGCTCCAAATCATCAAGTGACAAATCACTAGATCCAGCCCATAAACCAAATAGTTATGGTACCCAATCTCTTACATATGGTATTACCTAATATGAGTATAGATCTATTTTCTAGCCAAAACAACTTCATGGATGACTCTAATTCATGATGTTTTCCTTGTAATGATGCTCATGGACCCCAAAACTATCCAAGGGGAAACTTATAGTAGAAAGTTACCAAATAATGATGATAAGGGAATGTCCCTAATTTTACATACACATACCAATATTAAGGGGTTGAGAATGCAATATTAATGGCATAAATATAGGGGATGTCCCGAGAACAAGAATAATAAATATCCCTAGAGCACACACTATTCTCCTAGGTCAAAGATGATGATGTAGTATACAAGAGAAAAGTTTCTATGTATAGATCCCCATAAGTGAGATTAGACTATTACACTCACTCAAATAAAATAATAGATAAAATCCCCAAAGCTGTCATAAGGTCCAAAGTGGCCTATGAAAAATATCTAACACCTCAACCCTCACCTCTAATGTATCCATAAAAGAGAGAAGCAATGCAAAACAAAGTAAATGATCTTGAGGTCTCACCTCAAGGTTCATATAATGTGGTGGAATAGCTAAAGATGGTTCCAATTAACATCTCCCTCTAGGATGTCCTATCAATCCTCAAGTAAAAGTCTCTACTGAAAGAAGCCTTGGTGAAGCAAGAAAGGCCTATGCAAGGAAAGCTAATTGTAAAATTAGTAAGGATAAAAGGGAAGGAAGCTAACATGAGTGTATAACCCTATATGCCCTCCAAATTCATCAATACAAAAGAGGGGGTACACAAAACAAAATATAACCCATTTTATTTAACATCAATTACGGGGAATAATTTATTACATAACTCTATGATCAATTTGGGTGTGAGCATGATGAAGATGCCTAAACAAGTAGATGCACTATAATTGAATTATGAGATGTTGATTAAAGGAGTGATACAACTAGATAAAAAGAAGGTTCAAACCTTAGGGATCATTAGGGATTTCCCCTTACATTATATTATTATCCTAGTATCATTGTATCATGAGGCATTATAGTGATAGACATCTTGCCTGTCTTTGATCTATGTTTGTCAATACACTTCACCACCAAAATAGGCATGGCTTTATAATTATACTAGTCCCATATAATCTTAAGGACTAAACATGGTTTAAAGCTTAAAGTGTTGTCTGAACCACTTTACCTTGAACACATAGTGGATGAAGTTATGATGAACTTCAAAGAAACACACCTCCTTCTCAAGAATAGAGATATAATATGTGAATATGCTTGAAGGAGAAAAGGTTATAGATATCATAATCCTAGAGGAGGAATCACTTATTAAAAAAGTCATTGAGAATGACCCATTCACCAGTTTTGATGCCAATAACCTTGGAACCTACATGATCCATGATGAAGACTATGCTTTTCCTAAGGTCATGAAGAGGAATGGTGATCAAAACAACATACTTGAAGTTGAGTCAATATTCTAGACTCCACATTTTGATGGTGCAAGATGCAAGATCATCTCTAGAGATGTAATACAACTAACATCTCCTTCCAAATAAGAGACTCTCCTAGCCTTCTGATTCTAATTTGCTTGTATAAATAATGAGGCCTAATATGAGTTGCTAGTCCATAGCCTTAGCCTTGTATAGTGGGTGGGCATCAAATAGCTAAAGGTATTCAATGATTCTAAATTAGTAATAAGATAGGTAAATGGGTAGTAACCACAAATAACATGTGCATGAGATCTTACCACCATTGTATATGGGATATAATTGAAACCTTTGAGGCTTTCAACATTTAGAACATCTTAAGGGCCTTAAATGTGGAGGTTGATAGAATGGATATTATTGGTTCCCAATTTGACACAGTAATAGACTTGCTCATCAATGAGCAAGTGGTATGGGTAATTTTTAGACCTGCTAACCTAAAAAATGATCAAAACTAGTATGTATTTGAAAATGATGCTCAAATCACCATGTTATTCTAATAATCATTTGACTTTTAAAGTAATTATAAAAAAAAATTGAAGAGGATTATAGATAATAAATCATGAAATTAAATACCATCAAGTTACCAAAGGGATTCATTACCATGGAGAATATTTTTGACTCTTATGATGCAAAAAATGACAAGTGAAAGTTTATCTCAAAAAAGGGTGATTACTTTGAGCTCGATGTTGGAGGTGAAAGGAAATTGAAGGTTGAAAAATAAGTTCCCCAAAAAATAAAGAGTATTTGGTCTCTTTCTGTGACAAATATAAAGGAGTTATTGCATGGACTTATGATGACTTAAAGGGATATGACCGTGAGGTCATTCAACACACTATTGACTTGGTAGAAGGATCCAAACTAGTTTGATAAAAATAAAGGTTGATAAATATAAATATTAAATCCTTGATGTCCCAAGAGCTTAGGAAAATCATTGGTTTTAAGATTATATTCCCAATTAAACATTCAACTTAGGTGTCCAATCTAGTTCCTATGTGAAATAGGAGTAGAGAGATCCAACTATGCATATATTTTCATGATATAAATAAGGTGTCCTTAAAGTACCATTATTCCCTTCCTTTTATGGATAAATCCTATAAATGGTAGTAGTCACTAAGATGTTTTCTCTACTAGATAGATTTTATAGGTATAATCAAGTATGGGTAAATGAAGAGGACCAACACAAGACTACCTTCACCATGAAATGGGGAACCTTTGCATAAATAAAGATGCATTTTAGCCTCTCTAATGCTAGGGATACATTATATTGGGAAATGGATGTGTCCTTTAATTTCTTAATCAATAAGATCATCCTCATTTACCTAGATGACCTCACTATGTTTTCTAAGAATGAGTACCACTTTGACCATCTAGAGAAGGTTTTCCAAAAATGTCAAGAATTTAGGGTGTCTTTCAACCTTAAGAAATGTGTCTTTAGAGTCATGTAAGATAATTTTCTTGGATATGTGGTATCCAAATAAGGTATCATCATTAATATATAGAGAATAAAGGCCATTAGAGACTTATCATTACCAGTAAATAAGAAATGGGTAAAATATCTCTTTAGAAAGATTAATTTCATTAGCACATTCATATCTGACTTCATCAAATTGGTGAGACCAATCACGTTGATATTGAAGAAATACCAAGCCTTAAAGTGGACTCCCAAAGGAAGACAAAATTTTACAAAATCAAGGATGTGATTTCTACTGCACATATACTATTTAACCTTGACTTTTCCAAAGAATTCATTATGGACATCTATGGGAGTGAACACAACCTGACAGTAGTGTTAGCTCAAAAATAAGTGAACATATAATTGCATTATACTCAATAAAATTTCATGGGTATGAATTCAAATATAATTTCATATAGAGACAAGAATTTACCATAGTCAAAGGCCTCAAAAAGTTCAAACACCTAGTCTTAGGCAACAAGATTATGGTGTGCATGGCACACTCCAATGTTCACAAATACATCATGAAAGAAGAGATCACAAAAAAATGAGCCAATTAGATCACCAAAATCCTAGAGTAAGACATAGAGGTTAGGCCAAAAAAGGTGATCAAAATAAAAGGAATCTATAAATACCTAGCCCAATACATAAATGTCCTGCTAGAGGAACAAAACACATCAAAAGTAGTCCTACTCAACCAATTCAAGACTGACACACCTTGGGTGGATGATCGGATCTACTTAATGTAAACTAGTTAGTATTTAGGTAGCCTTCCCATTCATAAAATGCATTTATATAGACTCTAGGGGTCTAGCTACATGTTGGTCTAAGGAGTCTTATTCAAAAGGAAATTTGATAGAGACCCGCTCTGACGTGTCAAAAGACACTAGGTTGAAAAGATCCTCCAAGACATGTACTTCAATCCCATAGGTGGTCACTTCTCAACAAAAAATACCATGATAAATGTCATGTACATGGTGTATTACTATACAATCATGTTTGTAGAATGCAATAAGGCAATCAAAAAATGCCAAAAATGCCAATACTTTGTAAAGAAAAGGAAGAATTCAGCCATGATACTGAACCCAATTGTGATCGATGAACCCTTTTTGTAGTGAGGATTAAAATTTATTGACATGATCAATCACATCTATAATAATATTCAAAATTGGATATTTAAATCCATCGACTACTTCACACAATGGACTAAACTAGTCCTATTAAAAGAGGTGATCGAGAATGTGATCCTCAACTTCTAAGAGGATCTCATGGCTAGGTTCGACCTACCTAAGATAGTCATGTCCAGAAATATGGAATCCTTCCTCAAGTATAAATTTTTAAGTTTCTACTATGGAATGTTATATTCTTAAAATATTCATCCAATTACTACCCATAGGAGAATGGATTGGTAGAGTCAACAAACAATAATCTAATAAGATTGATCAAAAGGATGGGCTATAAATGGAAAATAAAGTAGTACATGCATGTGTAAATGTCACTATGGGTGGACTACATCACTCCCAAATAGGTCCTAAAAACCTTCCCATATGATCTTGTATATAGGAAAGAGGTAACTATGTTAGTGTCATAAAAAATCCCCATGTTACATCTTTTGAAAGTTGTTGAGATTATAGAAAATGGAGCAATGGAGGTTAGGTTCATAGAGATACTTATCCTCCAATAAGTAAGGGAGTAATCAAGTGGTGCAAAAATCACCCAGAAATAAGAGGTCAAGTGGTGGTTTGACAAGAAGTCATTGGACCTAGGTTTCAAACCTAGAGAATTAGTTCTTAAATATGATTAAAGGGCCACAAAGCCAGACCAACATGCAAAGTTTGATTCCCTTTAGAGAGGACCATTTTTCATCATCGATAGTAGGCACAAGAATGATTTTGAGTTAGAATATGAAGAGGCAAATGCATTATAGATATAATATAATGGGATCAATTTGAAACATTTTAACTTTCCTACCTCCACCTTGTACATAATTAGCTAGTTTCCCTTCTTGTTTATGTGTTTCCATTACTTTTTTGTTGTTTCCTTTAGTTTTATTTCCATTTTTTTTCTTTTTTTTTAATAAGTGCCATTAGCACAAGTGGCTTATCTATCCACCATGCATCCTCACTCGAGTCTTCCCAAATATTCAAAAAACATTATTTGAAAGATGGTTATCTACCTACTTCACTTGAAATTAATTTTAGATGCTCCATTCAGCATAGATCCCTATAATGATCATTGTAAATATATTATGAATGGATCTTTGAGCATATGTGCCATAATTATCATTTATGGGATACTTGATTTCAAATTTTCCATAATTAGTTTACCTAGTAGAGATGGTGTATAAATGCCCTCACCTCATCTCAACCATAACACTTGACACATTGAGATCCTTAATATCATTAAGAAATTTAAGAAAATATAAAGATTTGAGCCTAGAGTCAAAGGGAGAGGTGGGTAAAGAACTATTATTTCAATACATCTCACAAGATAGAGAGTGGTCTCAAAGCAAAATTATCAACAATGGAGGTTTCTACATCTTCATTAGGAAGTGAGAAGCATCCCATAGAATAGAGAGCCCATGGGTTAGGTATTGGGGGAGACCTTCCCCTTAGATATGTTGTGATCAAATCCTATGTTTATGCTTCCACCCAAGAAAGAGAGAAGCTTCCAAACATCAAGAAGGTACCCAAAGGAAACTATAGGGATCAAACATTGGTCACCAACTTTCTGGATGATATCTTTGATCCCAAACTAGCTAGGAATCCAAAAATCTTGAGAAGAGTACCCATGCCTGAATGCTTGAAACGTTATATAAGGAAGATTATGATTCTTTTAGATGCAAGATGTAGGACTACACACTAGCACAGTATATGGTGACTTATATTCATCTATGCCAAGATATAATTACCCTCTACATGAGGAAGTATGTTGCTAGCTCTAGCACAATTTCTATAAATACCCATTTGAGGGTGAAAATTATTGTGGATAACTTTAGGGAGATGCTCTAGCTTCCAAGTGACCCTCAGGCTAATATATACAACATAGAGAACCTTTAGAGTGTATGGGACTCATGGGTCTAAGATAAGGTATACTTAGCTTTTTCCTCAAGAGTGACATCATGGAGGTACCTCCTCTACCCATCCCCTTAGCAAGTTTATCCTTTCAATACTTGAAGGGCACTCTATCCATGTTGGCCGTCATCTTGGGGATGGACTTTGATGCCAATGTCAATGACTTTTAGTTAGGGGCCCTCTTCCTTATGACCATCATGGAAAAGGGACAAGTGTTTAAGATGCATTTTTTGGAATACATTACCACCTTCATAAGGGATGAGCTAGAGAAATTTTTTATGGTGGTTACCTTTTGGTACTCATCCTTCCTCTTACATCTCATTTTATACCAACATTCCCAATTTTTCTCTTCATACATCAATATAAATTCCTCTGACATGGATGTTTTCCCTAATGTGGTGACCCTAATCACCGTATGTACCCACATCCTATCTATCACTAGGGAATACTATTAGTTATTGGAGATCTTTATCACTCTAGTTCTCATCAACCTTAGTAAGAAGGCCCTTACATTTAGAATGACATGTGAGCAATGTTCATGGCTCATAGGGAGTAGGGTCTCAATCAACTGGTTTTGGGGGACCCATTTACATTCATCCAAGTGCATGGTTTTTAATTAGAACCCTTTTACATCCCATTTATGTTAAAAGATAGGACCTTGGCCCTAAAGTTGGCTCACCAACTTGATGTGGTATACTTCATCTATAGAGTAGGGAAGAAGAAGGGTCTTTATGACACCCCTTTCATAAGAGATGACATCACTATGGTAAAGATGTAGGAGGGACACCTACTCATGGCCAAGATGAAAGAGCTTGGCCTCAATTTATTTAATGATAAATGAAACTATGATCCAAATGGATATATAGCATCTTTAAAAACCACTAGTACTCCTAAGCACTAGAACTGGCCATATCTTAAATAGAGCAGGTTGCCCATGTATGACATCCTCCTAAATTATGTGGATCTATCTCTAATCTCATTGGATACCCTCAAACATTGGGAGTTCTTCTATGATCTAGTCCAAGCATATGACCCATCTAAAAAATTGTCAAAGGGGATGAAGAAGCATCTCACCCAGTTGGATTAGAGTGAAGAAAAATAACTACCTTTATAAAATATAAGTATGAAATTGCTAAACTATACTCCAATTATAATGATGAAAACATAAATTAAGCATTTAAAAAGCTTTGGGATGAGCATAATTTAGATGAATACCTATTATAAGTAGAATTCTCCCTTGAGATAGTAAAAAAAGGTGAAGAAGAAGAAGAAGAAAGAGATGCCCCTAGACAAGGAGTAGGGTTCATACCATAGTAGAAGGAGGTTGAGGTCTTGCAAGTATAAAAGCCTTCCACATGGCCACCTTACCTGTACCCATCCCCCATAGTCCTATAACATAAATAAGACCCTTCCAAGTACCTCACAAGTGGTTCACTCTAGTATAAGTGGCTTAAAGAATCTAAATCCATCCCTCCACCCAAGCCCACATAGAAAAATATTTTCTTTATGAATACCCTTATTTCAACCTCCACCTCCCTCATTTATTTCACATCTCCATCCACCATCTCACCTTAGGTTGTAACACCCTCTATGGCCTAGCCAATTACTTCCCTATCTCTACTCTCTTCTTCATCCACTTAGTCTACCATTGAACTCTCACCACTTTCTCCTATGGTCCTAATATCTTCCCACATGCCTATCCTGACCCCTCCACCTTCATCATCTACTTCATCTTCCATCATGGTGTAATCAACATTCACCCCACCCCATGGCCTCCCACCTTTCTCTCTTTTCACCTTCACTCACCTCCATAGGTATGTAGTCCACTGATTCATAGTAGCAAGTAACCATCCCATTCATGATACCACAAGGAATCCCCTTCATAGGGAGAGAATTCAAGCATCGAAGTAATACCATCAGTAGATGGACTTAGTAAGTGAGACCCATGAAGCCTGAATGGAGAAAAAAGGGGAAAGTAGGCCAAGTCCCCTATGTAAACCCACATATAGTTATTTTATGACCATGCACAACAATCCCTTATGATTTATCATTTGAACCCTCAAGTAGTCAAGCCCCAAGAATAGATGTAGCTAAGGGAATATGCCATAAAAATTTTCAACCTCAATCTTAGCTAGGCCAAACCCATTGACAAGGCTAATCTAGTAGAGGAAACACAAAATTTTATAATTATATATTACATTAAGGTGACCTGATAGCTATAAAAGACCATGTAGGAACTCACCAAGGTGAAGGCTATGATCAAATGCTTTAATTCTAAGGCTAAGGCCAAAGATGTAGAGTTTAATAAATCAAGGTCTAACCTTCAGATCCATGTCTCTAGTGAGATATTCTAGGTATAAGCCAATCTATGAGTGGAAACTAAGACCAATCTATAGGGAAAAGAGACTAAACTAGCATAGACCAACCAATAGCTCTTGGATTTTAATCAAGATTTCCAATAATTATAGAAGTAGGCACAATAAAAATTCTCGATCAAGGACTAGGAAATTAAAAAAATTAAGAATGATCTTGACACCTATTGATAGGGAACATATATCCTACCTATGTTCCATCATCTATACAAATATTACTAGGAGAGGATCAAGGGCACAACCACAAACTTGAAGCTAGCCCTTACCTTCATTACAAACTCATATAATCTAAGATCATATATGAGCATGTTTGTTGAATAAGTTATCACCTTTGTGGTTCTTAAGGTCTCAGATTCCCAGATATTCATCCAAAATCTCCATAATTATTCAAATGAGACACTAAGAGTTGTCAGTCATAGACAAGTGGTGGTAAAATTCAACTAGTTTCTAGGCTATAATAAAGAAGCTAAAAAGTGCAAGGAATTACTTAATGCCTTAGAGTAGGTGGTTTGAGAAAAGAAGGGGTAAATTAAATAACTAGTCCAACTAGGACTCCCCTCCTTATCTTGGTAGTTAATAACATTCTCCTTGAGGACCAAATCAAATAACTATTGTAATAAAATTAGAATAACCAAATCATTTTTATAGCTCTTAGGTAGTTACCTAGTGTCTCCAAAATGGAGAGGATATTATATCCACTCACCCAACTTGAATTTCAAATGCTAGTAATTGTTTAGGGTTTGGGAAGCATCTCATTTAAGGAGATTATTAATCTAAATAGAGCCTTTGAGGCTCTCAGGAAGAAGACCCAACCCAAGGAAGAAGAGTGGGCACCTTTGTAGGTGGCTCTACAAAAATTATAGGTTCTCAACCCCTCCTATTTTGAAATATTTCTTCAATTGGTCTATGCACCAAAGTTTTGGGTTCTCTCATTCATAGGTAGATGCTCTTATGAGTTACCAAAAACTATGGATCAAAATCTACATTTTTTTAAATTTTGGATCAATTCATCTTTGGCTTCTAACTCACTCAACACATCTAGCAGTTCCTTAGCACATTTTAGTGGTTCTCCTTTTATCCTCTTCCTTTTTTAGGGCCCTCTTTCAAAATTTTACCAAAGTATCAGCCTCTAACTACTTCTTCCATGTGGAAATCTAACACACACCCAAATTGAATATGCCCTTGTTTCACTTTGGTAGAACATCATCTTGACACATGGCAACCCCATGCTTTTCAAATCCATTTTATTTTGGATCAGACCTCTAAGCAACACTATTGGCCAATTGGTAACTAAACATGGCCCATAGAGCCATTTAATTTTTGAATACAATCTCAACATGTGATGCCCCTATGCTCAATTTTACAAAATAGTGCTTAACTACTCTAGGAAAAGTGTTTGATTTACATGTGGTTCCCCTACATTTAGTCTTGCCAAAGAATTCCACCAACTTCCCTGAAGAAGCACCAGCATAACATGTGTCATTCTTATGCTTATCTAAGGTTAGTTTTGGTCTATCAAAATTAGGAATTACACCATTGGCTAAGGTAAGTGGATCCTCATGCCTAAAAACATAATAAAAGTGGCTTCAAATATATATATGTCGCATCACCATACCCTTTCTAAGCATTATGGCCTTCACAATATAGAGAGACCATGTAATATCTAAGATCTAGAGGTTAAACCTCACTCATAATCTTGAGTTCCTCTTCCAATTGTAATGGCATCATCATGTGTTCAAGTTCTATGTTTTCCAGGTGTCATTCTCATGAGAGGTCATCTCACTTATATATTCTAAGATCTTTCCTTAAGGAAGGTGTTTGTTACCATTTTTCTTGCATTAGTTATTTTTATACTACCACTCATAATAGAATAGAGGTAATATTAATTAGTATTTTTTTCCTATTCTTTGACCTTAATGGTATAAAAGTATCCTGTTTAGATTTTGTGACTATTCATGTGCTTAGAAGTCAATCCAAGTCAATTTTATACTTGATACCACTAGGTAAAATCATAGTAAAGCCTATGGCACACAACATTTAAATGCACTACTGCACTGGTATCAATTTTACACAAGGCACAAGCCTTGTACACTCACCTAAAGCATGGTAGTGAAGGGACTAGGGGTCGCATTGGGCTAGTTGAAGCATGGTGAAATCTTAGTCTCAATGGACTTATTCATTTTGGAATGAACTTAGACAAGTTCATTGATGTAATGTTATTCTAGGTAAGATCAGTAGGCATGAACCTATTCAAGGGGACTAGTTTTGGCCATGGTGGTACAAGTTGGTATTAGACTAGTTCTAGTATTCTAAGGGTGTAAGTCCTTTAGATAGTGATTAAGGTACCATTTATGCACTTAGTGAAATTAGGTGATAACTCATACTCAAGTGCTCATTAATCCAGCTAACACCCTAGGTGCAGGGGTCAAGGCTTAGGTACATGCCTCTCTTAAAACTTAGGATAGTTTTTAGCCTATTAAGAGTTTGTACTTTATACAGAGAGACCATTGATGCTAAGGTTAAATCTTTAGATGGAAACATTTTCATGCATATAATTTATACTATCATATATATAAGATTCAATTCATAAACACAAAACAATATTTTAACCATCTAGAAATGATCAACACTCAATTTTTCTCAATAATATTCTTCATTAATTCATAGTTTTAGCATAAAAAGTTCATAACATGAAAATAGAGCATGTGCTCATCTTTAAAACTACTCATTCCTAGTGGCTTATAGTTGATCTTGGGATATAGATTCATAATTATTAACCTAGTTTATGTTGATTATAATATAATATTGGTGTCTCTCAATTTTAGTAGAGCTTTAATACCATTAATCACATCCTCTTACTTAGGTCTAAGCTTATTTTTATAGGTAGAGGAACATCTTATTACTAGGTTGGATGGGTGCACATAGGGTACTAAGCTATTACTAGGGGTTGTTAGTCCACCATCTCTGCTACTCTAACACTCATGCTCTCTAACTACTATGTGCAACCACTCAATGGGATTCTATTTCAAACTTAGGTGCTAAGAAGCTACCTACAAGCTGGCATAAGATCTTTGAAGATTATTCTAATAGGCATTAATGGTTTTAAAAGGGCAATCATTTTTAATGACTACCATGTGTCAAGATATACTAAGTTAACATGGTCCACTAAGTATCGTTAAAAGGGGCCCAACATTACCCCATAAAAAAATGTTAGTCTACCCTTAGACTAGTATTTCAACACCTTTACTTAAAAAAAATTAGGCACACTCTACTATAGTTCCACCTTAATGTTTTTAAATCCTTGAATGGTGAGCTTGATCTCTTTAATGGTGCCTTCTTCTTCTATTGATGCAACCACAAGTGCAAGCATGTTCATGTTCTCTAGTTATTTCATAAAGGCTTCCATCATTTCTTTCTCTCTTATCACCCCACCATCTAAAATATACCCTTATTCACTTGCCTTTATTTAAAAGGTGCATAAGAGTACCTCCATGTCTTGATCTTAGATCTTTAACTTGGTGCTTAAGGTATTAACATGCACCATAACCTAGATGTGCTTGGTCCTACTTACAATAAATGCATGCTTCACTAAAAAATCCTTATCCTCTTTTGCCTTTTAAAGGTGTCCATTGATGATTGATGCTTTAGTGGTGAAGTTGCAAAATATGGAATATTCTTCTTCTACACCCTCTTCTATTTTAGTGAAGAGGTCCTCTACTACATCAAATTTTTTTAGCTCTCTTTTGATGGCTTCATTGGGGTCTTCTTGTTCTTCTAGTGATGTATTTATCTCAAGGAACATTTTTTATAATAATGCATAAAATTTTATCAACCTCTTGTGTTTATGAAGTATCAACACCATCCAAAAAGTATGGCTCCACTTCTTCAATGTGCTTGACCAGCTACTAGAGTTTAAGTTTCATCGCTTTCATCTCTTCTTATTCTTTAAGTGTAATTTATTTCCATGTAGAAGCACAAGAGGCCATTTTGAGGAGAGAATTAGCTATCCTCATAGGGTTCACATCCGTAAGATTCACAATATAATATTCATGCCCCTCTTCTAGTTTTTAGGCACTTTAAATCACTTTCATAGGCACCTTAAACTAAGGCTCATCTATGTAGAGATCAAGAGCCCAAGAGAATTGATGGTGCATTAAGGTTATGGTAGCTTGAGGGGGCATGTATTCCATCATATAAAAGTGAGAAACCATAGAGAGAAACCATAGAAACTATAGCTCAACTCATACTCTTTATCCTTAATTGTTTCCTATGTATGCTCCTGCTCCCTTCTACTAGTGCTAGGGATTTCACCACTACCTTCTCCTTATTCTTCTCTTAGTGGTTCTTCATAAAAATTATCCCAATAGTCTTCCTCTTCTATCTCTTCAGTGCTAGTTTCACCATTTTTTTCTAAAGGGGTTCTTCTTCAAAATTTTCCCCCTTATTTATTTCTTCCTTTTAGTGTTTCTTTGGTGAAATCCTCCTTGATGCTAGCCTTCCCCTCCTCTTGCCCCAATTAGTTCTCTACCATCTTCTCCTTTTGTTATTTTGAGGTGCCAACATTACCTTCTTTGTCTTTAGGCACCCCTTCAGGATTAGGGCACACCATTTATGTAGATTCCTTTGCTAGGTTAGAGTGGCTGTGTAGCACCTCTTTAGTTTTTTTTTCCCTCCTAGGTTCTATGCTAGTGGCAACCTTTTCATCTCTCCTTCTTCATTCTAGCCCTCTCCTCATGAGATACCTTTTCTTTTATTTATTTCTTCTTGGCCTTTCCTTCTTTAGCCTTCTTCTTCTCAAGTTTCCTTTTCTTGGCTTATTCTCTACATTTATTTTCTTTTGCATTTATCTCCTCAGCCTCTGTTCAATCCATTTATACTTGGGACATGCCCCTGACCCTCATGGTCTCTCATTTGTGGTGAAATTCTAGTGCTACATTGATGTGATCCTAGGGTAGGCCCATGTCCTCCCATTTGTGATTTAAATCTTCCTTAGTTGGTGAACTTGAGGGTATTGCTTCTTTATGTGTTTCTAACTCTATGATATATTCACTTATTTATCTTTTTGAGGTGATCTTAAGCTTTAGGTGCTCTTTTATCTCTTCCAAACTCTCCCCACTCTTCTTTCTGGTAGACTTATTCTCTATTAGTGCCAATATTCCTTCATCCCTAATCTATATTAGGGGTTATTTCCTACTATTTTTTACTCTATTTCTAACTTTCAAGAAAAAGGAGAGAAACAATAGATGAAGGCTATGTACCTAGTTAAACACTATGCTCATTGATGACCAGATAAAGTGGGATCTCCTTTTTTGTAAGGAAGGACTACCTACAATAAGAATGCACTAAACCAGCTTATTTATTAGATGAGTATAAAGGGTAGACTTCTTAGCAACATGATATATCCAAGAAGTAAAGGCTCCCTTGGATGGTTATCAATCCACTCCCCTAATGATAAAAGTGTTTAGATAATAGAAATGAAAGATGATAAATTTATAAGACCATAAATGTTTATGCAAGAAATAAATAGTGTACCTATTCAGAAAAAGTATAAAATAGTGGGTCAATACCATGCAAAAATGAATCAAGGTTAGGACTAGAGGATGTGATTAGGGTCTACAAATAGGCTTAAAATAGAGACATGATCTAATTGGGTGTCAAAGGGGAGGAAATAAAAATCTATTATTTTCCTTGACAATGATTGTCGATGGTTAGGTTGATTGGTAAAGTTATCTTGACTGGAGATGGTTAGGTAACTAATGACAGTTGATGTAATTGGTGATGGTTGTAATAATTGGTGACATTTTATTATGGAAAGTTGTATGGAATTGAAATGGAATTGGGGGTGGAGTGGAAAGTAGGAAAAAGGTTAAATATGGTTTCTTCAAGTAAGGGATAATATATTAGTGATTTGATTGAGATAGAAAGATTTAGTGGAGAAAGAAAATTATAAAAACAAGAGAAAAATACTTTTATGATGCAAAGTGGAAACCAATGACAAGCTAAATGAAATTGGATAGCATAATAGTACTCTGGCCATTAAAATTCATGTGGATAGAATTTTGGGATCTTAGATGCCTACACAAAGAAAGATAGAGATCTTGGATGCAATTTTTGGATCATTTTCTCTTCTAAGAGCCCTCAATTTATAACACAAAGTTGCTAAGTGAGGAGAAAATAAGTTGCTAAGTTGGTCTGGGATAAAGATGCTAATTCAAAGAGATGGTAAACTATAAGGTCTACATGGGAAAGTTTCCATTTTTGCCTAAACTTGTCTTGCTTATAGTTGGAATTTCTTATGGAAAATTTGGATACATGGATATTGATGTTCAAGCTAAGTATTGATGATTAGACTGGCCATTGATGGTTGCACTCCCAAGAATAAAAGGGTAAAAATAAGTTTGAATTTAAGGTTTAAAAATATTTAGCCAAGGTGTCCTAGGTGTGTTAATAAATTTTAAATTAGAAGAGGTGTTTTTTAAGGGTGAGTTAACTAGGTGAATAGCTAACTAAAGGTCAAGAATAGGCATAAGGTAGTTCAATATCTAAAACTAGTCAAGGGGATGTTTTTGAGTGTCTACTAATCCGAGCAACATTTTAGGTGATAGTTCTACCCTAATTGGTGGTAGAACTTCTAAGAGCCATAACTTTTACACCATGGCTCAATTTCACTCCCCATTTGAACCATTAGAAAGCTAAGAATGAGGGGAACAACATGAGATGGAACCAGGATGTTATTGGTGGGTTCTAACCCCTAAAAACTAAATGGAAGTGTTCCAAATTTAAATTTTAGTAGTGCAGTCTAAAAATAATAATTCCTCAAATTATGTATTTTTGTGAATCACGGAAGTCAAACCACTTAATCTCCCTCAAGATTGGTGAACTTCCAAATCCTCATAATACCTTAAAAGTATGTATAAACTAATATATAACTTGAAAAGGAGAGGAGACATCTCTTCCTAGAGATAAACATATGTTGTATCTACAATTTTGAGCAATAAAACATCTCTTCTTAGAGATAACATTATTACAATTATGTTGTTCTTATTTCTTGAATTATCTTTCAACCAAAGATTCTGAGTTTTAGATCATATACATTTTTCTCATTTTTATTATGTGGCTTTAGGTTAATAAGATGTAGAACAAAAATGAACTATTGATCAGTCAAGGTCTAATTGTCCTAGATATGGGAGGAGGGTAGTCCACCTCAAACCATGAGGTGATGAGGTGAAAATGAAATTAGGTCATGGTTTGATAGAAGGTAAAATGGAGGTCACAATGGTGGTGATGAAAATGTGTGGACATTTGAAATACAAATACATGTACAAAATATGACTAAGTTAAAGAATCAAAATCATGCAAATACTAAAATTGCTAATATTGGTAATAATAAGTTTGGGTTCGAGGATAAGTGATAAGATAGTCAGTCCCTAGCATTGGTCATAGCTAATCATGTCACACATATCAAGTCTCCTATATAAGGTTAGTATTTGCTTAGGTATGCATGGTAGAAAGTGCTTCTAATAAAAACACAAATTCTTGAGTCATGCACAAGGTGGTGTGTAATGAAAATTTTCAACATGGAAACATTGATCAAGGTGGTAATCATGATCAAAGCAAGGTCATCACAAAGCATGCAAATAGTTTGGTTTAAAAATGTGACAATGTTGAGTTGGAAGAGATTAAATGGGTTGGGTGGTTGGTTGGGTAAGGAGTGGCTAAGCTAGATCCTAATGCACTAGGTAAGAGGATGTTGCCTACATAGTCCCATGGATAGTGGATCCAATATGGACTTCAGGCCTAAAGTATTTCTTTCTAGTTGGGGGAGATGGTTACTCTCAAATAGGTCAAGGTGTGGCAAGAAATGGGTTTCCCCACTTTATTGTACTACAAGGCTTAGTTCAAGGAAAAATGGTGAAAAAAGTTATGGACACTAAACTATCAATGGTTACATTAATCATTGATGATGAGGTTAATTGTTGCTAGTTAGGTAACCATCGATGGTTAACCCTAAACATCAATATTTGGGTTAAAAAACCTTAAAACCATGGTAAAAATGCAAATGGACAATATTTTATCCTCATTCAAAATTTAGTTATTTGTTAATTTGTGTTGTTTGAGAATTTTCTACAAAGGTTGCTTGTGATTACAAAGGTTTTCTGAGGTGGAGAGATTAGATTGGTGTTTATGAGTGAGAGAGTGATGTAATGTATTTGAGATGGATGCTGGAGATGTATGTAATTAGGTAGTTGGACATGGATTGAGATGTCATCATCAGTTGCAAAATGAGGTAGGGCCTAGTCTTGAATTGGTTTTTTAATAGGATATATAAAATGTGTGTTAATGCATGTGAGTGGGAAATTGTTCTGTTGAAATATGCGCTAGGGTTTTGAGGTTTTATGATAGGGTATGGTAATGTAGGTATAATATTAGAGTGCTAAGTTGTAAGGAAGTGTGTATAATTAATTTAAGAATGGTGAGAAGGGATCTTTAGGGAAGATTAGGGTATTTTAGAGAAGGTGAGGGGTTGAGGCTCACCATTGATGGTCACTAATAGTGATGATCGGTGGTTGCCCTGATTGGTGATGGTCACTAACAATGACCATTGGTAGTTGACCTAACTGATGATAGTCAACTCGAGTGGTAAAAATACCCCAACAAGACCATTGACAGTTGATGAAAGGGGGGATTTTGGGTGAAAAAGAGAGGGGTAAGAAGGGTGGAATGCAATGGTTTGGTATAGATTTTTATTAAAGGGATTTATTTAGAAAGGGGTGAGTGTTGGTTTAGATTTGATTAATAGATTGATTTGATATTATATGTTATTATATTTGTGTTATGTTATAAATGTTGATTTTGTATAATTGGTTCTTGTACTATTGTTTATAAATAATGGTTAGGTGTGTTATAAATTTGATGAATGTTAAATTGTTAATAGGTTATATTGAAGATAAGTCATTTTTGAATAATACAAAGAGTATGTTAATGATCAAGATAGAAGAATGGTTTTAGTGTTTTGAGGAATGGTTGAGGTTGTGTAGGTTAATAAGATGTAGAAAATAGGTATTTGGTTAGATATGAGATGTAGGTAATTTATTCATTGATATAATATCCATCGAAGAAAAGACATAGGGTAAGATAGGATGATTACAAAGGTAAACAACTGATTAGGGGATAAAATGTTGTTAGGGTGTAGATTAGTATAGATAAGATAAGATAAGATAAGATTGTTTTAAGGTTATTGTGAAGTTTTGTATATATATTCGATACTCTGTTAAAGATGAGAGGTAGGTAGGTGTTTTAAATAACTATTTATAAAGAGAAGAAGGGTAGGATTGAGGTGATGAGAGTAAATAGAACTAGTAGGAAATAGGTGCACAAAACCTGTGAAGGATTGAAATTTATTGTTTGTAGTTATGAAAAATAGGTGTAGGAAAGGGATAGATGAAATATTGTTAGTAAATGTACTAGTGATTGATAGTCATCATATCTTGGTGAATGTAAATAGGGATAAGTTATCACCTTATTTTGGATATGATTGTTTTACAAGATTGAGAGTAGATCTAGCTATGTGATCAAGTGCCTAAAATATTTGTGGATGTATAAGATGCTATGTCTACAAAGGATTGGTGACATATAGAGGTAATTGGTTTTGAAGTGATGAAATATTAACATTACCTTCCTAGAGATGCTACGATAATAGTTTTCCTCATCAAGAGATGGGACTCGATGACTAACACATTTTGCTTACCGACCAAAGAAATGAGAATCTTTCTATAGGATGTGCATAAGATCACTTGATACCCATATTAGGGGACATGATAGATGATACAGAGATTGAAGTGATTGATGAGTGTATGGATCTATTATTTGGGTTGGATAGAGTGCATGCATAGTTTCACATAGGTGGATTCAGCATCAGGCCATTATACTAATGGGCCTAGGGAGAGAGACACTTGTTGATGATGATGTAGCTAGCAGTGACTTATTATGATCTACTAGATTCATTTGAAGGGAGGTTCACTTATGTTTTGTTGGGAGAACTTGTGGATTTAGTATATGGGAAAATAATCTTTAGATGGGCCTAGGTTTTATTAGTGTAGATCTATAGAGAGTTATGTGGATTCAAAGCACATAAACATTATGGTATTAGTGTGGGGTTTATACTCTATTGCTAGGTGTATGGGCACATATAGGTGTTGAGACCATTGGGCCTACCTATAGAGGGTTACTTGGCGATGGATTAAAGAGTCAAATTTTATCAATAGAGGAGGGATGGGGTCATGACAAAGGCTGGTGGTGGTGTAAGGATATTCATTGGTTTTGAGATGCCTTGGAGGGTTTGGCACCTAGAGATATATTTTGAAGGCCATATATGACTTGGCCTATGTGGGTTGGGTATAGGTACCATACATATTCACTATAGAGCTAGAGATGGGTGTAGAAAAAGAAAAAGAAAAACATAAATGAACCTAACTTAAAATCAAGATATGATATATCAAGACTGAAGTAGGAACAAAAAATGTTTAAAAAGGTAAGAAAAACTTAATGACATGAGACCAAGTTATGAATAATCAAGATCCATTTGGACCATCAAGGTATTCTTGAACACAAAAGAGAAGAGCAAAATTAAAAAAAAAAAAAAGACAAACAAACACAAGACCAAGAATGGAATGAGAAGTAATAAAAAGAGAAAAGGAGAAGAAATCAAAGGAGATGTGAGAAATCACAACAAAACACCAAGAAATTCAAATAAACACACATAGACAAAAACCAAGTTAATGTGGTTTAAAGACAAATGTTCATGCATACGCGATAGAGGCATTACTTTCTTCCACATCATAACAAAGAATAATGACATGACAATTGTTCCCTAATTAAAGAGGAACAATGATAAAATAAATGGGAAGAGAAGAAAAGGATGGGGTTGGTTGAGTTGACTGTAGATGTATAAGACAAGTGGACACTGCCTACATAGTTCCATGGATGCATGTTCTAACATCAACTTCAAGCCAAATGTAGTTCTCCCAAGAAATGGGATAGAATAAAAATGATTATTAGACCAACATGATTAATGTTATAGAAGAAATGAAGGATAAATAAATGAGAATGGTTTGGAAAACAAGAAGTTGATGAGACAAGAAAGAATGTTGTTGCAAAATGGTAAGTGCATGGGACATGATGAAATGAAATAGTGTTTCTATGTTTGTGAAATGGCAAGAGCATTCAAACATAATAGTTACTCATAAAATAGTGAGAGTGTTCAAATTTAATAGTTGCTCAGAAAAATAACAAGAGCATGGGATGGTGGAACATGAATGTACAAATGTATAAAAGTGTGAGACAATGTTTTTGTTCTTTTATGGATCATGTTCTGATGTTTTTGGTATTTTCAAAGTATTTCTAATGTTTTTGGTTTTTTGGGATAAAATATTCACAAGGTGGGACCATCTAGTCAAGGAGATATATGTCTTGAGAGTAGAGGTTCTAATAAGATAGCTAAGTTGGTTACAATGGCCCATGCTCACAAATCAGTGAGAGTGAGGTTCTTGATAAAACAAGAAAGAGCAAAAAATACTTGAACTAAGAAGATGCATTTGTTCACTTGTCTAAAGCTGCATAAGATAGTTCTGACTAAGCTATTTTATAGAACTACTATTGAATATGTTCATAATGTGCATGAGACATAATTGAGATCATAATTAGTCAAGGGATAAAAAGTGATCAAGATTATAAAATGCCTTAGATAAAACAAAGAATATGTCTCTTGAAGAGAGCAATCCAAAATGGGATGAAGAATGTGTTCAAAGTGCCAAGAGTTCAAAGCCTTTACTATTAGGGAGCATGAAAAGTATACCAAGGTAGTATAAAATGTTTTCAAGGTAAGATAAAAGGGTGGGATAAAATTATGATAGTAGAAGTTGCCCCCAAGTCAGGGGTCTTATATACAATGGCTCAAAAATATTCATGTGTCTAATCTCTTAAGATGTATGATGTTCATGGGATCTTAAAGTTATTCACCATTAGGTTTAGCCAATTGATATGATCCTAACCCATAGTTTGTTATGATAATATATTATCCTAACCAATTAGGATAAAACTTGCCTTTCTTTTTGAGTTCAACATTCATGTTCTTCTAGTTCTCTTTCAAAATTAAGTCACCAATCTCACATTCTTGAGGGAGAATGCATTTGTTGTAGCTTATTTACAATCTATTCTAATAGGCCTACAATTTTTATAGGGCAGCCAAATGCTTACCATCAAGAAGTTATAGAGCTTGTAGTCATGAGGCTCTATAGTCTTCATCATCTTCTCTGTGCTCTAGTGATATTCTTAATGATGGGATCTCAATCTTGATCAAGATGATAAATTCAGTGCCAACAAACAAGAGAGTACAAAGTAGCTCTAGTTGGGGTGTGATGATTGTTTATATAAGCCAAAAGGGTAGGAAAGAGTTGTAAGTGCCAATTATGGCTAGTATCATTCACAATCTTTTTAAAGATGGCTCAAATAGTTTTATTTGATGCCTCAGCTTGTCTATTGACTTGTAGGTTATATGGAGTGGATTTCTTATGCTTGATCTTGAATTATTCACAAAGAGATTTCACATCTAGGTTCACAAATGATCCACCATTATTAGATATAATATAGGTTGGGATGCCATATTAGTATATGATATGGTAATGAATCAATTTGGCTATTTATTTCTTAGTAATATAAGTAAGAGGAATGGCCTTAATCCACTTGGTAAAGTACTCAATTAAAATCAAAATGTGCTTATGGCCATCTAAAGATGTTGGATTAATTTTTCCAATGAAATTGAGACCCCATGTTAAGAATGGCCATGGTGTTGTAATTGGCTATAATGGTAAGGAAAGTGCATGTATCAAGTTACCATGCTGTTGATAAGGAACACACTTTACATAATTATAAGCATCTATCTCCATTTTGGGCTAATAATAACCTATTTTGAGAAGTTTTTTTGCTAGGACTACACCATTCATATGTGCCCCACACATTCCTTCATGAACCTCCTTTAGTACCAGCTTGGATTATTTCAAAGATAAATAATGAAGAAGCATTCCATCATATCCTTTTTGATAAAGTGTGTTTCGAAGGAGGATATAACATGTTAAGTGATGAAGGAAAAGTTTTTGTTGGTTTTTGGAAAGATTGGCAAGAAATACATGGCTATGCAAATAGTTATAAAAATCTCGGTACCATGGTAACTCAGGTGAGGGATTAGGATCAACAATGGTGCATATCCTCTCTAAATCTAATATAATATGTGTTGGCTAAATAATATTTTCAATTAGGAATTGATACTCTTTAGCACTATCCTACATTTAAATCATGGAACCAATGGTGCATATCCTCTCTAAATCTAATATAATATGTGTTGGCTAAAGAATATTTTCAATTAGGAATTGATACTCTTTAGCACTATCCTACATTTAAATCATGGGACCAATTCTTTCCATGGTGTCAATAGATCTATTGTTGACTCATAGAACTTGCTCAAACTATAGATATTTAAAATGTGTTTTAAGGTTATCAATAATTTACTTGTAAGGAAGAAGCTTATCATCTCCTATTTGATATTGATTAGTTGTCTGATTTATGATTAGCTGTGAATCTCCATAGACCTTTAAGCTTTGAATATCCCACTATATAGCAAGATGGAGCCCTATAACCAATGCCTCATATTTGGCCATATTGTTTGTACACTAAAATTATATATGGAATGCTTTGGGGATCAAATCCCCATATGGCCTAATCAATAATATGCTAGCTCTAGACCCTAAAGATATGAAAAATCCATCAAAATAGAGTATCCACTATTTAGGTTCTTGTGATGTTTGTTTTATCACCATGATAGAATCATCTAGAAGGTCAAAGTTGAGGGGTTGAGTGTCCGTGATCAGAGCTTCTGCAAGTTGGTCCATAAGAACTTGGTCTTTGATTGCTTTTGATTCTAGTACTCAATATCAAACTCATTGAGAAGTATAATCCTTTTATCCATGTGTCTTTGAAGAGATACTTTAGATAAAATAAACTTGAGAGGATCTACCTTAGTGATAACAATAGTTTTGTTATTTATCATATAATGTCATAATTTATGAGTGGCAAACATTGTACCTAAACATGCCTTCTCAATAGGCATATAATTATGTTCATAGGCTACTAATGTGTGGCATAAATAATAAAATGCATGATCCTTACCATGACCATAATGCTAACCCAAAAGTTCCCCTAGTGCATATTCTATGGCTAATATATAAAAAAGTAGTGGCCTTCCTTGTGTTGGAGGTTTTAAGACTGGTGGATTGGCCAAGTATGTTTTAAGTTTTGCAAATTCTATCTAATAATCTTCATCCCACTAAAATGCTACCCCTTTAAGAGATGAGTAAATGGATGGCACTTATTTTCTAGTTGAGAAATGAACCTGCATATAGATTGGACCTTTCCTTGTAGGCCTTACAACTGTTTAAGATTATTTGGTGGAGGAATATCCATAATAGTGGTGAATTTTGTAGGGTTGACTTAAATCCATTATTGTGATATAATGAATCTTAGAAATTTTCCTGGTGTGACTCCAAAGACACATTTCTTAGGATTCAAATGGACTTTATATACATGAAGTCTCTCAAATATTCTTTATAGAATGTTAGGGTGTCCAACTCTTGTTCTTGATTTTGCCAAGATATCATCAACATAGTCCTTAATAATGTCATGCATCATGTCATGGAAGATGACAACCATTACCATTGATATGTGGTTATAGAATTCTTCAAACCAAATGGCATGACTTGGTAGCATAATGTCCCCCATGGAGTGGAAAACATGGTCTTATGCTGATTTTTAGGGGATATTTTGATCTTATTGTAACCAAAAAATCCATACATTAAGGATAGCATCTCGTACCTAGTAGTTGATTTGACAATCATGTAGATGTTGGGCAAAAGAAAATCATATTTGGGGAATGCTTTGTTGATATCATAAAAATTATTATAAACATGTATGTCTGGGGTCTTTTTACTTATTGGCACTATGTTAGAAATCCATTCAATGTAGTCTAGTGGTAAGATAAAATTGGTTCCTAAAAACTTTTTTAACTCAACCTTAACCAAAAGGGTGATGCATGGATGCATCTTTCTCAACTTTTGCTTGACTAGTTTAGCATTAGGGTGAAAAATAAGGTGATGCACAACTAAATCTAGATCTAGGCCTAGCATGTCAAAATATGCCCATGTAAAGATGTCTATATAATCCTTAAGAATGGTTAGAATATGTTCGTGCTTTACTTCATTAAGGGAAGTTCCAAGACAAACATTTTTTGGATCCTCATGGGTTCCTAAATTTGCTTCTGTTGTGCTCTCCATAAGGAATGTGGATCTATCTTCTAGAATTGTAGGCAATGTATGGTCATGATCATCTTCTTCTACTATATATTCTTGTTGTTCCTCCTAAAGATCTAGATAATATGAAGAATCAAAATTTTCCTTCTTAGGTAAAGGCCAATTGGCAAAGACATCTATAAACTCAATAGCAAGATGCTCAAGAATTTGATGTTGTTTTGAGAGATACTTGTACTAGATATGGAACTTGGGCTAGGTGGACTTTCTATGTGCTAAGGGGATGAACAAAATTTCCCACCTGGGAGTGCCTGAAATAGGTTTTCACCCAAAGGATTGTCTTTTTATTTACTTTTTCCCTAATCAACAAGTGCCTCAAAGAGGTTTTCACTTTAAGATCTCGATGTTTGTTCTTTATTATGACCAAGAAAGTTTATTTGCTTTCCAAAGTAGGTACAAGAATTTAATGAAAAATAAAAACCCTACTTATGATCCCCAATGGGGAATGTATCTAGTAGGCCCATATATTATACAATTGATTCTTCATTTTGAAACTCATTGAGGCATATGACCAAATTTTGTTGATCCCAATCTATGAGTTCAGATTGGTAAAGACATAGGTTATAGTGAGGGTTTGCTTCATGATGGGAAACACCAATGGTAATGATATAATGTCCTACTTTAGGAAGGGAAGCACCACTACGATAAGTTTTTGATTTAGGATGGGAAGCTCTAATAGGTGTTATGGTTAATATAGCATTTGAATCAAATAAATTTAAATCAGCAAGCTCATCAAAAAGGATATAATGGGATGTTGTATTGTTTATGGGAGTCTCATTACTAGTCACTTCAGAAGAGTCACTACCAAATTTTATGAGGTCATCCTCTAATGGTTTAAATCTGAGACCATGATTTTGATTAACAACTCCAGCTAATAAGGGTTCTAAAATTCCTTACGCCTATGGGCCAAGACCTTTCCCTATATAGTCAAGATGATCCATTATCCTATTAGGGATAAGATACTTTGGATTCTAAAAATAATCTTCAAGGCCTTTAAAATATAACCAATCTTTTTCAGTAAAAACCTCTTGATCTTTCTTTGGTGAAATTGTAGGTATAAAAACCATATGAGGTTTTGATTGCTTCTTCTTTGGTTGCCAAATCTAATTGGGTTTATTAAGAGTCTGGGAAGTTTTAGGGTTACCAAATGTTTTAAGGGATTTTATTAATATTTAATATGTAAGACATCCCTTAGATGGTATTTGGAAATTCCTATATCTTTAATAATCACTGATTTGGCTAGAGTTGTAGGAAATGGATTAGTTAAAGTGGAGGCTAGATCACCAAGGTCTATATACTTAGATGGAGATGGACGAGAATTGATGGCTTTATTCTTCTTCACAATAAATTTCAAACCTGGATAGTAGTTATAATTAAAAAAATCTACTTTATGATGTTTATAGTATTTAGATGGTTTTTGATCAATAGGAATAGTAACCTTGATCCCATCATGGGGAAACTTAAGGCATTGGTGGAGAGTAGATGGAACTACCTGTACTTCACGAGCCTAAGGATGACCAAGAATTATGCTATAAGAAAGCTCAATTTCCATAATATGGAATAATGTGTGATTATAAATAGACCCAACCATGAATAGAAACCAAATTGTACTAGATGACTCCCTCTTGGCATTGTCATAAGCCTTGATTGTAATAGTCTCTAGCTGAATGTCTTTGTCCATGTAACCCAATCATTACACCAATTTAAGAGATATGATGTTCAAACCTAAACCATTATCTATAAGAACCCCCTTGATCTTGTGATCTTCAATGATTATTTCAATGTATAGTGGGTTATTGTGGTTTGGGCCAAGGGTGGACATGTCCTTTTGATCAAATGTGATTTGCTAAAATGAAGACAAATGTCCAACTAGGTTTTGGAACTGATCAAGGTTTATATCATTTGGCATAATAGACTCTTGTAAAAGTTTATTGAAGATGGTTCTATGGACATCAGATGTCTGTAAGAGTTCTGATATGAAAATATGTGTAGGGGTTTTATCTAATTGGTTTGTTATACTATAAGGCCTTTGAACTATGGATTGAACTAGTTTAGTCTTTGTTGGGATAGTATTTAGCTTTGGAACCATTGGCACAATGTTCTCATTAGGTTTATGGAAAGAAGTGGGAAAAGGGCCCTGGATGGTAACTTGTGGGCATCTAGTTGTGACTGTACAATCGAAAGGTGGAAATAAGTTATTATAATTGAAAGAGAGGGGCAAATGGCCTTAGATGGTGACCTCTGAGTGATCAATAGTGTTGTGATAATTTTGGATTAATGAAGAGCCTTTATAATTAGAAGAATGGTATTATTGTTCAAGATTAATAACTTGTATAAGAGGAATAACAACATGATAATGTGAACTCAACATGGTATTACTACGGGGATGGGGTGTTGACCCTATAATGATGGGTCTCATGTTGTGAGGAACATGAGATTGGCCACACGGCATTATAGTAATAGTGTTAATGTGGGTTGCAAAAATGCATCCCACAGTGTTATTATAGTCATAAGGTACATTATTATAAGCCACATTATTAGTGTGGACATTATGATCTTGAATATTATCATTATGATTCTGACCTTGTTGGTTTTGATTATGCATCTATCCTTAATTGTGATTTTGATTATTCCTAGGTGGTGGTGGATCATGTCAAGGAAAGGGGTCTTTGTAGATTCCCATATCCTAATTTGTGTCCTAATTAGGGGCCAACTTAACTTCTACCTCACCACTTTCAATAAATTCCTCAATAATATGTTGCAATTGAACACAATGATTACACCGAGACCAACAAGACAATGAAAGTTACACCATTTGTTATCTTTATACCAGTCTAGTTTTGGTTGATCTTGAAGAAATGGCCTTGATACTGACCATATAATTAAATTATCTATAATGAGCTTTTGTAACACTATTTAAATTGATTCTCTTAGATTTTTAAAGACTCTAAAATTTTTATGAAATGTCCTTCATGGAGGTTGTCTCTACAAAGTAGGTAGTGGATTTTGGGGAGTTAATTGTATATTTGGAGGAGGCATAGCATGTACAATTTGTAAATGTCTTATTTTTATCACCCCATTTACAATCATATTCTTATTTTTACTAAATCCATTATGCTTATCTTGTATAACTATTTGAGGAGCTGGTGATTTAGTTTGATTAGATGTTTGTCCTTGCTCAAAAATATTAACAAGGCCCCTAGAAATAAGAGCCTTCTCAATCTACACTCATTTGTCAATAATTTCTTCAAATGAGTTAGCACAAGCTAACCATAGATTATGTGCAACTTCAAGATGCAAATTATATGCAAAGATATCAACTAAATTTTTATCTGGTAAATTGTGTTGAAAATAACCTGCCAATGCTCTCCACCTTTGTAGATATGCAACAAAACTTTCACCATCACGTTTCTTGGCTTTGCATGAGTCAAAAGTGGTCATTTCATGTTCTATGTTATATGATAAATAGTTAACAAACTTTTTTGATAAGTCATTCCAATCTATAAATGATACATTGGGTAGTTTAAATAGCCAATCAAGAGTTTGTCCCACTAAACTTTGCAACAATAGCTATAGTAAGTACTCACTACTATAAGCAACCTCTTGACACAAGATGAAGAATGCTTGTATGTGTCTTCATGGATCTCCTTTCCCTTTGTATTTTTTAAATTTGGGTGCCTCAAAATGAGGTGGAAAGGGGTTTTGGATAATAGATAATTCAAATGGATATGAACATATCTCATCGAATTTATACTTTTTGACTCTATTATTTGTCTCCAATATTTAGATAATTTCCTTCATAGAGTTCCATTCTTGCATGTTTTCTGCATTTGTGGATTAGATAAGATGTTATTAGGGTAGAATGTGCCCCTAATTTTGTTGTTGTTGGGGTGGAGTGTGCCCCTAGTTTTGTTGCTATTGGAGTGCAATGTGCACCTAGTTTTGTTGTTGTTGGGGTGGATGTGCCCCTATTTTTATTGTTGTTGGGGTGGAATGTGTACTTAGTTTTGTTGTTATTGGGGTGGAATGTGCCCTTGATTTTGTTGCTATTAGAGTGGAATGTGCCACTAGTTTTTTTGTTGCTGGGGTGGAATGTGCCCCTAATTTTGTTGTTTTTGTTGTTTTTGTTGGGGTAGAATGTGCCCTTGGTTTTGTTTCTATTTGGGTGGAATGTGCCCCTAGTTTTGTTGTTATTGGGGTAGAATGTGACCCTAGTTTTTTTTCTATTAGGGTGGAATGTGCCCCTAATTTTGGATGGATCTATAAGGATAATATACCTTTCAATCCATGATTTTGTTCTACTTTGTTGCTTGAGTTGAGAACATAGGTTGTTGATTCTTGGATTGTAAACATTCCTTGAATTTGGCTCTTTCACACTTTGTTGATTTTGGAAATTTTTATGTTTATTTACCAATATTTGGGTTGGTTGAAAAGAACTATCCAAATTGTCTTGATGGATTTCCTCAATTTGAATTGAATGGTTTAGTTTGTGAGTTTTTAAAGTGACAAGAACTTCTTGATGATTAAAAAATGTATGTTCTGTGTCAAATGGAACACTTTGTAAGGTTTCTTGTGACTTTAACTATTCATTTAGATTTCATTTATCCACTATGGTAATGTTATCATATAATACTTATTTTATACTTTAAACCATATCTTTGTGTTCTTTCAAAGCATTATTGTGAAGTGAAGTGGAAACTAGGGAGTCTGTTAAGTCTATGATAAGCTAATCTGCATATCATTGACTTATTATCTAGATCTTAGCTACAAGATCCAAAAATGTGGGTTTTGACTCTATTTGTATTTCCTTTCCTTTTTTAGAGGAAGAAGGTTTGTCTATTTGTGTAAAATCTTGATCTTTCCATTGTTCTTCTCCTTCTCTAACTAAGGTATGCAATTCTTCTATAGGAAAATTAGAAGGCAGTCTAGCCCCTGATTATATCAATCTAAGAAGGAATTCATCTTGATCTTCTTAGGTTTGATATTAATTCTAATCATTTTCAAATCCTATTATTGTGGGGATATCATAAAAAATTTCTCATATTCATAACTAAATCCATAAGAGGCCCCACTATGAGTGAACCTTTCAGTCATGTCTAAAAATAATTGTTTTGTGTTTGACTAACTTTAGACCTGTTGGAGGAATATTTTGTCACCAGCTAACTAATGAGAAAAATAGGTGTTTCCACCATAGCATAGGGATATTTATCAGCCAAATGTGTAGGTCGACCACATCAAAAGGGGACAAATCTCTCCTCTCATCAAGGGGAGGTTCCCTATAAATATGAGGTGCTATATAATATATATAAACTAAAAATAACACTCAGGGGTAGGACAACACCATCCATATCTCTCTTTTTAGAGATGATGTTCACATATAAAGGATAAATCTTAGGTGATTGTTGGAGGTAATTCTCTTTTTTTAGAAGTAATACTCAGTCAATAGTTAGATTCCTTCCTGGGTAGTAAAAATAACTGGATGTAGTAACACAGCAGGATGAAGTGTATCACAAAGTCTCCACCTCATCTACCAAAGAGTGAAATATATGAAGGACAATGGGGGAAAAAGTCATCCCAATATCCTTTACATAGAAATATAAAACACACACTAAAGACAATTGTAGCAACATAATGTCTCCCACAGTTGGCTTCAAGACACCTTCCTGATTACTTCCACTAGTTCTGCTTGTTAAATTAAATGGACAAAAATGCTTATAGGAAATAGACATAAGAACAAATTAATAAATATCATAAGCTATTCCAAAATAAAGTATTAAAGGTCACTTGTTTTCTCATTTAAATAAAGAAATATGATTAACAATCTGAGCTCAAAGCCTAAGGAAATGCCTTTCAATTTGGGCAGAGTTTTGCTTCTATGTTAGAGAGATCTCTTTTGCATAAAATAAGAGATTAAAATATATATCAGCCAAGAAATACTTGGCACTTTGTTTCATGGAATGGCCCATGCTGCATTCAATGCCTTGAATGCATTTCTAGTTCTATCAAGGGGCCATGATAGAACAGGGCATTGACCTTAATTGTGGCATGTCATTTCATCTCAAATGTCTCCTCCAAAGTATAGGCCACCTAGTCCTCTTCTTGATATTTTTTCAGCTATCCATTTCACCTTTGCTTGATGGAAAAAAATAGGCCACATCCTTGAGTGCTTGCGCTCTCTAATGTCCACTTGGTGGACTATTTCACCAACTAGAAATAACTCTTATGCAGATATTTGTGGTCTTTCCCTCTTGTTCCCTCTTCTCTTAATGAATTTTATCTCTTTCTCATGATCTGAGTCTCAGGCTATCTCTTCAGCTGGTCACTGAGTTTGTTTTCAAGTTTTACACTATATTTGAAAATAAATAGGCATTTCATTACCTTGAATTTGACATCCATGAGGACGTCACTGGTTACTGGTCGCTTAAACCACATTGAACCTTGAACCTTTGAACCTTTGAGGTGCATTAGTTTAATGGTTCAATGGTTTGAGTGGTCCTGTCACTTCCTTGGTTCAATCGCTTCCTTATTTCACTCAAAGCTTCCCTTTGAACTTTGAAATTCTTTGAACCTTTAAACCTTTGAACATTGAACCATTTTGGTTCAAAGTTCAATGGTTCAATCTCTTTCTCAGAATCTTTTGGTCCTTCAAAGTTTCTAGATCCTTTTCTTTTCTATTAAACTCATTGAATCTTTAAACTTTGAACCTTTCAAGGTTCAAGGTTCAATGGTTCAACCATTATTTCTTAGCTATTTGAATCCTTTGTTCTTTTAAGTCTCTCAAACTTTATTGAACTCATTGAACCTTTGAACTTTGAAATCTTTTGGTTCAAGGTTCAATGGTTCAATGGTTCAATGGTTCAGTCTTTTGTTCTTCGAAGTCTTATTTTCTTTAAGTCTTTTGAAGTCATTAAACTTTCTGAAGTGGTTGAACATTGAAATTGTTGAAGTGCTTAACTCTTTAAGTCTACAGATGTCATTGAATGTTTGAACCCATTGAACCTTTAAACCTTTGGAGGTGGGGTTTAATGGTTCAATATTTTGTTTGAATCCCATCGATAAGTCTTTTAATTGAACTTTAGATTTGAACTAGCCTTGAAATGCCTAAGTGTTGGGAACTTATTTCTTTGTGAGAGCTCACCTGTTGAACCTATGGAACTTGTTGAACCTATGAGTCCTTTAGCTAAAAAATCTTGAATAATTGAAGAACTTGGATGGTCATAACATTTTTTTAGAAGGAAAGAGAGAATTTTGGCCTACAAGACCAAAATAGTTAATATGTTGTCCCCAAAAAAAACGTGACAAATTTTGGGAATAGTAGCTGGCTCCAATTGGGGAACTTCCTTCAATCAAAATTTTTAAATAGCTGAGGGGAGTAGAAACCAAAATCTTTAGTACCTTTAAGTATGCCATTGGGATATGGAATCATGCTACCCAAAAAGATAGGTGCTAAAAATAAATGAAAATGAGAAACACAAAATAGAACTAAAGTCTATACAAATATACAAATGTACAACCAGACTTATCTAATACTTCAAGAATTGAAGTGCTTCAAATGCTACCCACTATGAGGTAATGAAAATGGCATGCTATCTTGATACCTCAACAAGAAACTATTTTCACCATTGAGCTAATGAATAGAAAATGGGCCTCTCCATAGGGAATCAAATTTCTTATGCATTCCCTTTGGTTCTCTTCTCTTGTCCCATAACAAAACTTGATCTCTAATCTAAAAATCATAGGTTTTTGCTTTTTGGTCAAAGAGCTTCTTCACCAAACTTTGATGTGTAGTGATTCAGTCAACCACCATAGTTTCTTCTCATCCATCTCAGTCAAACATATGATCCTTTTGTCAATAGAGCTTTCATATGTTTGATCTTCAATTGCCTTTGACAATTTTAGTGTAGGTAATTTCAGGGTGATTGGTATCTCTACATTGAGACCATATAAAAGTTTGAATGGTGACATACCTATCACCCTCTTGGGTGTAATTTTGTCTACCCATAAGGCATCAACCAATGCTTTACGCCATGTTCATTGATTATCATCCATTAGCTTCCTGATGATGGTCACCAGGTTCTTGTTACTCAATTTTTCTTGGCCATTCCCTTGTAGAAAATAATTAGAGTGGGAGAGAGTAATTCCATAATAAAAATAGAACTGAGTAATCTCATGGTAAGAGAAATAGGTTGCATTATCTGTCACAATCTTGGTTGGGACACCAAACCTGAAAATGATGTTTTGTTTGAGGAAATTGCATACTACTTCTAAAGTAGCATGCTTGGCTAGAATAGATTCCACCCATTTAGTGAAGTAATATGTGGCTGTGAGGACATAATCATGTCCATCACTTGGAGACAAGTTTACAACACTAATTAAATCAATTTCCCATTGCTGAAATGGCTCTTTTATTACCACTAGCTTAAGAGGCAACGCAGCTAACTTGGGTCTTCCAATGAATTGTTGGCATAGTTCACATCTTTGTACCCATTTGTATCCATCTTGAAATAGAGTAGGCCAATAATACCTAGCTCAAAGAATCTTATGGGTAGCTATAGGCACATAAAAATGTCCTCCATAGGCTAGATTATGGAAGGACTCCATATGTTGGTTTTGCTACTCTTTATCCATGTAGTGAAGAAACATTCCATCGAGGTTCCTCTTATATAGCCCATTATCCCATAAGACAAAATTAGAAAATTTTAACTTGATGGTCCTCTTTTCTTTATGAGACAGGTGAGTAGGACACTCACCATAAGTAAGGAAATGAGCAATACTCAAATACCACTCATTCATGTTGGAGATAAAGAGGATTGTTGGCATGTTTTCAATTTCTGCTTCTTCATGCACTATTTTTTCTGGTCTATTATCATCAATCAACTAGCAGAGACCCCTTCCCCACACAAGCTTTGTTGGTTTGATAATAAGATCAAACTCCTAGAATTTAGCAATCCAATTGCCCCTTTTGGTTCCAAACTCCTGCTAAGTTAATATGGATTTGACTATGGTATCAGAAACCATGGCAATAATGTGTGAATTTAGGATGTAAAAATAAAAGTGCTTTACTCCCTTTACCACTGCATAAGCATGCATCTCCATATTTGAATATTTTAGTTCATGAGCTTTGAGAGGAAAACTCATGAAGGATATGAGAGATTCCACACCTTCTTTACTCTATTGAACTAGAATTGTTGAAAGTGTGTGCTCAGAAGCATAACTATACATTATGAAATCTTTGGTATAATCTCGACAAACCAAAATTGGGGCATAGGTGATAGCTATCTTGATGTCTCAAAATTCCAATTTGCCTTCTTCAGTTTAGCTAAAAGTGGCCTTTCCCTTCATCATGTTCATAATGTGGTGAGTCTTCTGGGTGAACTTAGGAATGAACCTTCATAAAAAATTCACCTTTCTAAAGAAAAAGTGAACTATAGTCTTAATTGTGGGTAGAGTAAGCTCCTAGATGGATTTGACTCTTTCTAAGTCAATATTTATGCCTTCTCAAGATACAATGTGTCTAAGAAGTTTTCCTTATGTTACCCCAAAAATAGACTTCTTAGGATTTAGATAAATGCCATTGTGGCAACATCATTCTAGCATTTGTTACAAATGGCACAGATGATCAGGATGGTGCTTGGAAAAGACTATTAAATCATCAAGGTACACCATAATGAACTTACCCATTTCATCTTTGAAAGCAATGTCCATTGCTCTCTGAAAAGTGGTGCCAACATTTATCAGGCCAAATGGAAATCTTTGATATGTAAAGGTACCCCAAGGTGTGGTGAAGGCAGTCTTATGTTGGTCTACTTCACCAACTTCCACTTGATTGTACCCTAAGAAACTATCTAGCATTGATAACATCTCTGAACCAGTCATTTTCTGAAGGACTTGATACATGATGGGTAGAGGATAATTATCCTTTAGGGAGGATTGATTCAAATTCCTAAAATACACACAGAAGCAAATTTCACCATTCTTTTTCCTTATAGGAACTATATTTGAAATCCATATGGAATAATGGATTGGAAAAATTATTCTAGAATTTAACATTTTTTATATTTCAAATAGAATAGTACCTAATATCTTTGGATTATACTACTAGGATTTCTACTTGTAAGGCACTGAATCACTCTTGAGAGGTATTTCATGGAAAATTTCTTCAAGCCTAAGTGACTTTAAATCATCATAGGAGTATGCCAAATCATCCATGTAATGGCAAAGTAGGGTAGTAAATTTGAGCTTCTCCTTAGAAGTGCAACACTTCCCAATGTTAACCATCTTGGGATTTTCCTTAGTACCCAAATTTATTTGTTCAAACTCTTGGGAGGAGTTTGAATCTATTTGATGAAACTATCATGCTTGTCAAATAGCTTCTCAAGGAAAACCAATCCTTTGGAAGTTTTATTCCTTTTTAGCTGTAGGAATTCTTCACCTGTATCTAAACTTGTTTCAGGGGCTGATTCAAGTTCTGCGGCTCACTACCTTTAAAGTGAAGCTATTTAAAGCTATTTTTTTATTCCAAAAAGGTGATGATTTGGTTGTTGCCATTGAACACTTGCCAATGATTGGCATTGTTAGGCACACTTGGTCAAAAGACCAATTCTATAGTGTACCTATCTCCCTTAAAATCTAGGTGAGGAACCAAAAGAGTTGCAAAAATAGCCAATGCATCAGCTTGGTCAGTGAATTCCCTAGGTACTATAGAGATATTGAAAGCATCAAAGCTTTCAGTTTGATCCCAAACTAAATTATAGTAATGGCACAATCTCTCATTTTTAGCTTGGTACAAGTTCCTAACCTAGTAAACCACCAGCTCAACATCTCCTTTATTGTGAAGGAGTTTGACACCCCTGTCTTGAGCGGCCTTTAATCTGAGCAGTAGTGATTCATATTTAGTAGTATTATTGGTGTTGCTAAACTATAACTTGTATGAAAAAGGAAAAATATCTCCTTGAGGAGATATCAACACAATCCTAGATCCAAAACTGGTAGAGGAATAGCTACCATCAAATTCTAGAATCTAGACATCATCAAAAACTAATTTTTATTTAGATTTTTATTCGTTTGGAGGGGAGGATTCCTATGGACTTGCATTGTGCTCTATTAAGTCTTCTACTATTTTGTCTAAACCAATTTTTAGATTGTCATTTTTAGAAGTTTCATCAGTTAAGATAAGAGCATCCTCTATAGTTAGGAAGTAATTACCCATGCCTGAAGACTCAAATAGAATTTGAGCTTTAAGCACTGATGTTTGAGTGACAATGTATTTTGCCTCCTCAAAGAGTAATTGTAATGTCCCTTACTTAGGGGCTCTTTTTTTCCTACAAATGCTCTGATACCACTGTAATGTCCCTTACTTAGGGGCTCCTTTTTTCCTACAAATGCTCTGATACCACTGTAATATCCCCTACCAATAGAGATATATGAGAGACACAAAACTATGATACCAAAGACCAAAGCTCTGATACCACTGTAATATCCCTTCGAATATCAAAACAAAGCTCCAAATTGCTTATCTGAATTTCTGCAAAATATCTTCAAATAGATGAATAAATCACAGTATAATTTCTTATTTATTTGCTCATAAGCTTACAATTAGAGACCCTCTGTCAGGTATACAAAGAATATCGAAAGTTCGGCCTTATAGCCTGAATATTCCGCGAATTGGGTTGAATCTGGCACGTCTCGGCCTGCTGTGTAAAAAAAACACAGTCGCCGACGTCGGTTATACTGCCGTCGTCGGTCGACCTGTAGTGGTCCCCTTGCCGACGTCGGTGATGAGTCGACCGATGTCGGTCTCTGTAAGTCCCTGTTCGCCGATGTCGGTACCTAAACTTCCTGTAGATGCGTACGGATTTTCACAGAGCTGTACGAAATTTGTACGGCCGCTGATATAACACACCCTGTATGCCTGAACCTGATCTGTAGAATTATAGGCTGACACAAAAGATCTATATCTGGATAATTCTTGAATCAAAAACCCCAAATAAAGAAAATACCTGTAAACCCTTGTGATAGCTTCTGAGTGAAGTTATCTCTCAAATACCTGTAATACCATGATAACTTCTGGGTGAAGTTATCTCTCAATTCGGCAATAGATCGGCTGATCTTTCACAACCTCTGAATCGCACACAATGAAGAGTTGACGTTCTTCAATGCAATTGGAATCCTGGAACCCTTGGCTCAGTCTTCACAGAAGAATTTCTTAACAAGAATCAATATCAATAATAAGCTTGAATTACAAACTCTCTCCCATGAGAGATTCTTATACACCTCCAAAGGTGTGCTTGCTAAAATTAGACTCCCTTAAATTAGACTTCCTTAAATTAGAACTAGGGTCTTAAAATTAGACCAAGTCTTAATTTAGAATTTGCATCCTCAAATTAGACTAAATCATTAATAATTAATAATTAATAATTAATTAATAATTATTAATTAATTAATAATTAATTAAAATGAGATCAAATAATTAATATTTGATTAAATCAATCAAATATTAATATCTCCCTTAATTCATGTCCGAAAGAGCCCGAACGAATTCCAACCCATCTCTATCAAGACCCGCTATCCATTTCATTAGCCTACAAGGGTCACATAATAGGCTAATCATCTACTCCGCACATGTCAACTAAAAAGGGGACATGACAATCCGCCCCTCCTGAAATTGCTTGCCCTCAAGCAATCGCTGAATACCTAGATCCCAAATGAAGTCTCGATTTACAGTGCTGTCAACCAACACAAACTCCAAGCCCTGTTCATCGCCACTCTCATCCAATGGCGTCACATCACCTCTGTCCCCTGTACGTATATCATCATCAACATGTGACCCACCTATAAAAGAAAGCTGAGACTCTACCACATGTGCTAACCCTTGAACTGAACTCACCTCAAGACAAAGCTCGTCCTCATATCTCTCCTGTGTTGGTGCCAATGTGCACTTATCATCGTACTCTTTCATGTCATGTTGTACAGGCATCTCCATCCGATGAAAAAACATATGTTTGAAGCTGCTGCCCCGTATTGCCTTAAGAATATGTGTTTTCCCATCTACCTGAAAACGAACCTCCATATCTTTGAGATGAAGAGTAACTTCCTCAAATGAATGAAGCCACTTCATACCCAAAACTAATTCTATGTCCCCCATGTTCACTACATAATAATTAGCCTTGAACTCATAGTTGTTCAAGCGCAATGGGAGGTCTCTAATCATGCGCTCACACCTCAGAGTGTGACCATCGGCTACCTTAACTCTAATTCCCTCAAAATCTTCGGTAGTGAGTCCACGCTTCTCCACAAATGTAGCATCTATGAAATTATGTGTGGCTCCTGTATCAAGAAGGGTGGTAACCTTCTGCCCTGCCAAAACTCCACGGAGTCTAAATGACTCATCCGACTGAATGCTGGATAGGCGTGCCTCCTGTATATGAAGCTCTAAATCTGCCTCTGCCTTAGGCTTTGAAGCCTCTGCCTCCTCAGAACTATCATGCTGTTCGAAATCTTCCGATTCCGACTCCTCATAATATACCCACATCATACGATTCATTTTGCCCTTAGGCCTCAAAGGACAATCGTGATGGATATCATATGGACCTTTGCAGTAGAAGCAAAGCTTCTTCCTGCGTAAATCATTAAGCGCCTCACGATCCAAAGGTGGTGCTGCTAGATTAGCCTTTGAATCATTTTTAACCCCGGATTTATCTATGTTAAAATCCGGTCTCTCTGTATCCCCGTTGGAGTGCTTATGATCTCTAGATGAAGAAGTACCTCTGGAGTTAGATCTACTTGATGGGGCTGCCATCTCCATACTGCGCGTCTTCTTCATAGCTTCCTATAATGAAGGAGGATCAAAGCCTTTGATCCAACCTCTCAATGGTTCTGTCAAGCCCTCCATGAAGAGTACTACTAGTCGCCTCTCTGAAATGTTAGGGACCATGACTGATAACTTCTGGAAGTCACCAATGTATGCCTCTAGACTCCCACTTTGACGTAACTGTGCCAACTCTCGAAAATAGGACTCTGGATCCCTCCTGTCAAAACGCTCCACCAGCCTGTCCACAAACTTCTGATAAGAAGTGATCCGATCATGATGGAGTGTCACCATCCCATGGTGCCACCAATCGTGAGCTACTCCCTCAAGATGTAGTGTCGCATATCTGATAGCATCTTCCTCACCCATCGGTCGCAATGTGAGAAATGTATCCAGCTTACTAACCCAAGCCTGTGCTGTCACTTTACCACTACCGTCAAATGTTGCTAGTGTGAGCCTACTCGTAGCCTGCTTCAGATCATTGTTCTGGGGTCTTGGTCTCCCATTCTGTCGACCTCGGTAATGTTCTTTCCTTTGTGTGAGGAATCGGTCAAAAGTAATCATCTCCCTAACCACATGTGGTAATGACTCCCACTCTTCAGTCGCTGCCCTAAGTGTGTTCGTAAATGTCTCCTCATGCTCCTCACCTGCTATCACCTCCTCTGCTTCCTATCTCATAAAGATAGGCCTAGTAGGCCTATTCGCTGTACGAGAAACAGTCCCATGGCCTCGTTGTGATCCTGCAACACTCCTGACATCTTCACGGTGTGGGGAATGTCTCCTCGGAGAACCCAATCTTGGCAGTGCTGCTGCCAACTGCTGTAATACCTGGTTATTCTGCCTTTGCCCTTCTCGTAGTTCTCTAAGAGTAAGTAAAACCTTTGGATCATCTTGGTCTCTCGGATGGTGAGGAATACGGGCCCTGCCAATATCATCACCCATGTCTTCCGGCGGTTGTTCTAGAACTTGAGTACCTTCAAGCAAAGCTATACTGCGTGTGTAATACCCGTGTGGTCGCAACTCTTGTGGCTGCATAAAATTTCTAAACCCTCAGGATGGCAGGATTTAGCTCTGATACCACTGTAATGTCCCTTACTTAGGGGCTCCTTTTTTCCTACAAATGCTCTGATACCACTGTAATGTCCCTTACTTAGGGGCTCCTTTTTTCCTACAAATGCTCTGATACCACTGTAATATCCCCTACCAATAGAGATATATGAGAGACACAAAACTATGATACCAAAGACCAAAGCTCTGATACCACTGTAATATCCCTTTGAATATCAAAACAAAGCTCCAAATTGCTTATCTGAATTTCTGCAAAATATCTTCAAATAGATGAATAAATCACAGTATAATTTCTTATTTATTTGCTCATAAGCTTACAATTAGAGACCCTCTGTCAGGTATACAAAGAATATCGAAAGTTCGGCCTTATAGCCTGAATATTCCGCGAATTGGGTTGAATCTGGCACGTCTCGGCCTGCTGTGTAAAAAAAACACAGTCGCCGACGTCGGTTATACTGCCGTCGTCGGTCGACCTGTAGTGGTCCCCTTGCCGACGTCGGTGATGAGTCGACCGATGTCGGTCTCTGTAAGTCCCTGTTCGCCGATGTCAGTACCTGAACTTCCTGTAGATGCGTACGGATTTTCACAGAGCTGTACGGAATTCGTACGGCCGCTGATATAACACACCCTGTATGCCTGAACCTGATCTGTAGAATTATGGGCTGACACAAAAGATCTATATCTGGATAATTCTTGAATCAAAAACCCAAAATAAAGAAAATACCTGTAAACCCTTGTGATAGCTTTTGAGTGAAGTTATCTCTCAAATACCTGTAATACTATGATAACTTCTGGGTGAAGTTATCTCTCAATTCGGCAATAGATCGGCTGATCTTTCACAACCTCTGAATCGCACACAATGAAGAGTTGACGTTCTTCAATGCAATTGGAATCCTGGAACCCTTGGCTCAGTCTTCACAGAAGAATTTCTTAACAAGAATCAATATCAATAATAAGCTTGAATTACAAACTCTCTCCCATGAGAGATTCTTATACACCTCCAAAGGTGTGCTTGCTAAAATTAGACTCCCTTAAATTAGACTTCCTTAAATTAGAACTAGGGTCTTAAAATTAGACCAAGTCTTAATTTAGAATTTGCATCCTCAAATTAGACTAAATCATTAATAATTAATAATTAATTAATAATTATTAATTAATTAACAATTAATTAAAATGAGATCAAATAATTAATATTTGATTAAATCAATCAAATATTAATATCTCCCTTAATTCATGTCCGAAAGAGCCTGAACGAATTCCAACCCATCTCTATCAAGACCCGCTATCCATTTCATTAGCCTACGAGGGTCACATAATAGGCTAATCATCTACTCTGCACATGTCAACTAAAAAGGGGACATGACAGTAATCTCTGTATAACACCTTTAACTAAGATCCTTGCTTCAGATAGGTCCATAATTAACTTGCCACCAACATCCTTGCAAAAAATTTGCCCATGAAGAATGTTGTATGAGGTTGGGATGTCGACCACCAGGACTGTCATCTTAATTCTCTTGTCTGGAAATGTCACAAATGCAAATTAGGCATCCTTGATTTGTCCCAGTAGTGGAACTTGTTGGTTCTCCATGGAGAAACATCTCCCAAAGGTCTTAGTTAGTGTGAGTCTAAGAGATTTAACCACTTTGGCAGGCATGACATTGTCAGATGCACTTGAGTCTATTATGTAATTGTTCAGCTAGTGTCCATTTATCAGCAGGGAGACATAAAATGGTTCTATCCTCCTAAGAGTAGTAGGAGGAGTAATAAAAAGATTGTTTGGGGTGGACATGTTCCTTGGGGTATCATGAGTTACCTTTCTAACATCTTATCCTACAGGGATAGTTTTATTATTTACACACTGAACCAGCTTATCCAACTACTCAGGGTTAGATTGTAGGAATACAAATTCAAACATTTGAATTTTGGTTTTCTTGACATGGTTGATTATATCAAATGTTTGAAATGAATTAGGAATAGGGGAAGGTAGTTCATCCTTCTAGTTTTTAGGAGGGGGTACTAATATACAAAATTAAAGTTGAAGGTGCAAGAACATTTGGGGTACTTACTTTTTTAGCGATCATCGGGTCCTTTGATTGAAAAGGTAGAGTGGTTCCCCGCTTAGCAATTAAAATTTTTGGTTGAGATCACTCCTCTATTTTTTTCTTATCAGCTTGTTAGGTTGACTAGTTATGGGGCTGAGTGAATATAGCATATGATCCATCAAATGCTTCACTTTTACTTTTGGGTTCATCTTGGTAATTTAGGAAACTGATGTTGGAGTCATCAATTGATTCATCTTGATCTTCCATAAAGATATCAATGCCATCTTCCTAGTTCAACTTAGATTGGAAAGAAAAATTTGATTCTATTTCAAAGTATCTAACTGCTAAGTTGGCAGAGCTACTTCAATAGCAAGTTTCCCTTAAGGGGGAGGAAGATGATTTGGCTGCCCTTGATTCCTAGAAGTGTTGCCTTGGTATGACTGATTGGGGAATGTCCTCTTTGGTATATCTTGGTATGAAGGAGGATCATACATCCCTTGTGCCATTTGCTTTCTGAGAGCTAGCAACTCATTTGCTAGCTTCTACACCATTAGATCAGTGGTGCCTGTAGATGGATATTTAGAGGATGAAGAAGATTTACCTCTGTTAAGATCTCTCCTTATCTTCTCTACCAAGATGAGATCATCTTCCACCTCAATGGCCAAATCCCAAACTATAGTAAGGTCTATGTAGCTAGCACGTCTTAATAAGAAACTCACTTTAGGAAGTTGAGAGTTGATGAAGAAGCATTTGAGATTCTTAGCTGTTGGCTAAGTAATGGTAGGAATCATATTCCTTAGCTTGTTAAACTTAGCTATGAATTCCCTCATTGGTTCATGAGGCTCCTTATTTATTTATGTGAGCAGAGCTAATAGGGCATGTGCATCTTTTACAGGCTTTAATATAGATTCAAACTTGGCTTTGAGGGTGTTTCAGTTAGTCACTAACCAAGCTTGTAGATGGTAGAACTAGTCTGTAGTAGAACCTTGTAATTTTTATACAAATATCCTAACTACTACATCCTCATACTCCATGCCTATCACACCACAGGCTATGCTAAGGGCTGAAATATGTTCATCAGGATGAACTCTCCCATCACCAAATAATTTGGGGAAATTCTTCCTTGAACTATGAGGTAGCTCATGTAGAGGTGGAGTTAAATTGAGTAGACCAAAAGAGTTACCCCAAGGGCCTTTAACTACCATGATTTGACTACTGAAGGGGGGATAACAAATATCTAAGGGGTATAAATTGACAAAGCTCTACCAATGGAAAAAATGGATGCTTTTCCTGGTAATGGAGACCTAACTTTTGTAGGAGGAAGACTCCTAGTTCGCTGAAGATGAGATGGAGAAGGAAATAGGTCAAAATCACTTTGTTGTGCCAACTCAAATACAAGGTCAACAATTCCTTTAGCTCTCTAGCTTTGAGTATACCATGGATCTACTAGAGTGTAAAATTGAAATGGATAAGGATAGGAACTGCTTTAATTTGAAGCTTGAGGCTTCAAATTGTGTGTTATTCCCCAATAGAGTTGCTAAAAATTGTTGGGTGAATATTTTGTCACCAGTTAACTGATGGGAAAAATAGGTGTTTCCACTACAGCATAGGGAGATTTATCAACCAAATGTGTAGGTCAACCACATCAAAAAGGGACAAATCTCTCCTCTCATTAATGGGAGGTTCCCTATCAATATGAGGTGTTATACAATATATATATATATATATATATATATATATATATATATATATATATATATATATATATATATATATATATAAGTTGAAAATAACACTCAAGGGTA